>VWZK01000327.1:210372-257643 GCA_013396935.1 Baryphthengus martii
CGTCCCATTCCCCACGCCTGGCGTCTCCCGTTCGCTGCCGTGGGCGGCGGCGGTCTCCGTCTCGCCATAATCCACCCCGGGGCGGCTTTGCTGAGTTTCCAGCCAGGCTTCTGCAAAGGCTGCAAATTGCGCTCGGTGAGCCCCAGAGAAAATATGTTGGGGGCTTGCTCAGTGCTGGGGGGATCGAGGATGGTGCCGAGCGATGGGTTTCCCATGGGGGTGCAGAGCGGGGTGGTGAGCAGCGGTCGCTGCTGGCTGTGGGGAATGCTCAGTGGTCCGAGGAGACCTTCTCAGCAGGGAGTCCTTGGAGAAGATGTTGGGTTTCCCAAGGGAGCAAGACCTGACAGCACTGTTGTTACCCCCATCTCGAAGCAGGTATAAAAGGAGGCTTTGCAGCTGGAGCCCATCAAATAGTCAACTGGCGAGGAGCGGATCAGAGCGCTGCGTTCGGTGTGGTCCGTCGGCTCACGCTGTTCATCAGGTATCTAGCAAACTGGGATGGAAATGTTCCCCAGATCTCCTTGTTTCACAGTTTTAAACCTGAAAATTGGTACTCAAAATATGTGGTCTGCTGTTTTCAAAAACACCCAAACCCTCAGCCAGTTGGAGGAGCGAGGCGGCACCGTTAGACTGCCGCACGCCGACCGTGCCGCAGGCCCAGAGCTAGTGAGTAATACTCCAAACAAGCCTCTCGCAAAGGGAGAATTTCTCCCTGATGGCAGAAACTGGTCCAGTTTGGGCACGCTTCACTTATCAGATAAGGGGAGCTGCGTTGGCCCAGCTGGGCTGCGGGATGGGGAGGGCAGGGAAGCCTCGGCCACGCTGTGCCACGGAGGCGGGTGAGCGACCGACCACTCCGACACCAGAAAGTAGAGCAGCCCTGGATCGTGTCCTGTTGTGAGGAAGATGGCTTTTGTCCGACGATGCTTCACTCAAAGCAAGATGTAGGAAAGGGGAAACTACCAAATGAATCACATCCCTTTTCTAATCTTATTTTCTCTTGGGGGTGGATTTGGGCACGCTCCAAAGCCACAGCCTAATTTAAATCAGGAGAAAGGTGGCTGTGAAGAGCGGAGAAGCAAGAAAGCTGGGAAAAAATGGACAGAAATATTTCTCCTTCCATGAATGAATATCTGTCCTGATGGGAAACGGCCACATCTGGTGATAGAAACCAGAGGTTTCTTCTAGACGCTAATCGCTTGCTTTTTATCTGGGATTCACGAGCCATTTTAAATCCTGTGTTGTGATGTGACTGGAGGCTTAAGATGGGGGAATGGTTCCTGGCTTCCCCACGTCTGCTGCCCTTCCTAGGGGATGCTGACAAATGTCTTGGGGAGATAGCGAGCGGCTTGCAGGAAGGAGCCTCTTCAAAGTCTTCTCTCCCTTATCTCCCCGCTGGAGTTGTTTTGACAGCGGCTAGTTAGAGACAGGAGCCCTTGCTGGGATGAAGTCAAGATTGCAAGAAAAAAAACAAACCCGAGAGACTGCATCGGCAGCACACGCTATAACTCTCATTTGGAGTGGGCAGATGGAGACTGTGTGATCGCTGCCGGGCCAGGGAAGCTCAGCCAGTCTAAATAGTCCCGGAGGTAACGCGAAAGGTCACTCCTGGTGGAGTTCAGCACTTTTGTGCTGCTCATGCTCAAATTCGTGTTCCACCTCTGAACCGGCTCCGAGGTTGGCGGTGGTTTTTGTGACGGGGGCGCAGCAGCCCCTGCTTGTCCTTGCTCTGCCGGCTTGGTGAACGGCTCGGGGAGCTCACCTGGTTTCCTTGTCCTATGCCACTTGCAGCCATGTGTTAGCCAACCCCCCGTGCGCGTCCCCGGCTCGCCTCTCCACGCCCTTGAGCTCGCTGAGAGGTCTCACGCTGACTTCTTTCCCCACCTCTTCTGCCAAGCGCGGTGTGCCTGACCCTCTCGGCTGGCTACTGAAATCCCACGGATGGAGGTTCTCTCGGGGGCGGAAGGGGGGGGGTCTGTGCTTTCCACAAGCTGCCCGGTGCTCACCCGCAGCCCGTCCGTCCCGGGGACGTAGCCGCTCAGTTGCCCTTTCAGCTCCATGGAGATGCCCCCTACTTGGCTGTGCCAAGGGCTTCGAGCCATGTAAACACGCCCCCAAATTCTTACCCTGGCTTTTCAATCAAATTTGCCAAGCCAAGCCGTGCTTGCGAGCAAAGCCAATACGTGCCAGGACTAAAGAAATCCAGGTTTGATAAGTGGTGGGCAAAAAAAAATTTGCTCCGATGCCTCTGCTGCTTCTCCCACCACCATCTGTGCCAGGTCTTCAACATGCAGGTGAACGGCCCCCTGGCAAAAAGGACCCGTGTCAGGCAGCCATGGGGCTTCGTCCAGATTTGCCGTAACCACCTGGGCCTTACCCCGTCACCCGTCCATCCAGTCATTTCCATTTATCGGTGCAGTTAAAAAAGCAAAACTGCGCCTCTCTTTTTAAAGCTTTTGGCAATATTTTTAGCCCCTCAAGCTATGTAATCACGGCTCCATGACACGGAGAGATAAGCTAAGTATTTAGGAACACAGACGGGATCTGGGATGTGGCCCAGCTAGTCCTGTCCCCTCTCTCTGACAGTAGCCAGCAGGAAATGAATCAGAAATTTTTGCAAAAATGGCTGGAAAGATGATAAGCCTCTCTCCCCAGATAGCGTCTCGCGGACTATGGATCCCACCCCCTGCCTCTGCCTCGGCGGTGCTGGCTCCTGTGGAGCTCTGAACCTATGCAAGGAGTCTTGACTTTCTGTGTTGACTGTTGGAGGCAGCCAGGCCATCCACCTTGCCTGATCAGCTGAGCCCAGAGGGTCGGTAAAGCCCCAGCTCTTTGTACTTTGGAAGCTACCGTGGCTGTCCCAGTGCTATTGCTCGTGAAGCTCTGTCCTGAGGTTTCAAGCGCAAAGCTATCAGTGGAAGTAAACCTGTTCCGCAGAGGTGATTGAAGACCCTTTGTAATGGGTAAAACCCCCACTGTTTCCAAAATCCCTGCAGTTTTTCATTTGGTCGTAGAATCATAGAACAGATTAGGTTGGAAGGAACCTCGAAGATTGTCTAGTTCCAGCCCTCCTGCCATGGGCAAAGACACCTCCTACTAGAGCAGGTTGTTCAGAGCCCCATCCAACCTGACCTTGAACAATTCCAGGGAGGAGGCGTTCACAGCTTCTCTGGGCAGCCCGTTCCAGTGCCTCTAGTGGTCCCAAAATGTCAGCTGATGGCACTGAACTGGTAGTTCCTGGTAAAGTATTTCTTATCTATTCGTACTTACGTGCAACAAACGCTATCAGAGACACTTCCAGACAGAGCTCTTCCTCCCACTGTCTTTGCCCAGTTGATTGGGCCTGAGAAGTTCTCCAGGTAATATAATTTCTACATTCTTCAGTAAGCGCGACACCCTGCGGGGCCTCCGGACCAACTGGTTCCAGAGCCCTCATCACCCTCTGCCGGGTGAACCCCTCACCCGCGCTCTCCCCTTGGGAATGGACAAAGCTGTTGAGGGCCAGGAGGCTTTGATGGTCTGCTGAAAGCCCAGACCTTCGGGTTCAGTGCCTCCTGAGCGACTTCCAGCAATCGGCACGCACCAGAAGACCGAGCGTGCGAGCAGAAGGTTTGCGTCGAAAAAGGAAAAGGCCGTTCAATTTTTGACCGGTTTAAAGTAGCATTGGAGCATCCCTGCTGCCGTCTATAAATAAGGAATTATTATTGAAGGGACCCTTTGCATGAGTGGTTACCATGGCAATGAATCCTTCGCTCTCTGCCGGTGCCAGATTGCACATTATTGTCTAACGTTGATCCAAACAACATCCAGTCGTGGTGCAGTTAGTTAAAGACTTAGCAGATGTTCTAAAGTAAATCCTATTCCGAGGCGGGCGCGCTGGCAAAATGCCATTTCCTGATAGCTACGCGGAATATGGAACGACTACTGAATTTCTCTGGTTAAAAAAAAACAAAAACAAACAACAACAACAAAACCCAAGACAACCAAACCAACCCCAAATGTTCGCTAATTGTCTGTACCAAGCCCGGCTAATTAATTGCATACGGACCCGCCCTCGCGCGCGGGGAGAAGTGTAAGTGGATCCGTTCTGCCGCTCTTTCCAAAAGTATAATAAGTGCATGTAAACGCCGTAATCACGGCCTGTAATGGCTTCCTAGTTGCAGGCTCTTGCGTAGACTATGAAAATATGCCGGGTGGAAATAAACCATTTGTGCATCGCGCTGAATTAAAACCAAATGCTTGAACTTCTCATTAAAATTTTTCTTCGAGTCAGGGAAAGCAAAGGCTTCATCACCACCAAAACGCTCTCCTTTTCTTGCTTTCTTTTCTTTCCTCTTCCTCTTCTTTTTTTTTTCTTTTTATATATTTTTTTTTTTTCACGTTGTTGTTCATAATTTAGCTGCGTTTTGCTACATCTTGGGTTAGTCCCTGAAAAGCAGGTTAGCTCGCCGGGATACCTGCCCATGTGGTCCTCATTGGCTCTGCTTTCAAAGTTTACTGCAAACACATGGATTGCTGCCTACACATTCCAGATGCTCAGTAAGCTTTAGGAAAATGGGGAAAGAAAAGAAAGCAAGAAAGAAAGAAAAGAGGGAGAAGCGTGCGTGGGGTGGAGGGGGACTAAAGAGGGTTAAAGAGAGATACCATTGCTGGCGGAGAGGACGACGCTCACTCCCATCTTGCATAAACGGCGGCGCTGGAATCAGGCGGGTTTGTTGTTCCTCCCTATCTTGTGCGCCGGATAACAGAGGGCTTTTTTTTTTTTTTTTTTGAACTTTAACATTTGGACTTAACAGACTGTTCTTTAGTGTGGTTTGGGAAGGACAAAAGAAGACTTTTGTTGATTTGACATAAATTATACAGTGGGTATTTTTGGCATAAACGTTGGAGTTTGATGCTTTTTTGTTGGTTTGGCAAAATATACCTTGAAATCACAAAAATATGCTTCTAATTACAGAATGTATGTTGCAGTGATGTGGGACGGTGAAGTAAGGAACCTTTCAGTATTTATATTAACTGAATCAAAAAATTAACCTCTTCCTGTTGAATGTTTACAGCTGGAAGCCAGTCAAAGAATCCGAGGCTGGAGCTGGTAATGCCTAATACGCTTCTGCCTCGACAGCAAAGATAAGTAATTCATTATTCAGATGCTAAGCGTCCAGTAATTAGGGAGAGGAGAACTGGCAGGTACCGTGGGCCCCAGATTTAAGCCGTGCGGTGGTGTTTTATCAACCCCTACGCGAAGAGAAATCTCGCAGGGGAAGAAAAGGGCGAAAACGCAATGAAAACGGGGTCTTGTTTAGACCGAAACCTCCTCCTGCCACATTTGTCACTCGAGCGTTTCGACAGCCTGCTCGGGTTTGACAGGCAGAAAGCGAAGCTGTTTTCGCTGCCGGGGTCGAGCCGAAAGCAAACAAACAGCTCTCGCAGTTCAAGCAAAGCCGGGTTTGGTCAAAGATCTTCTCAGTGCTCCCGGTCCTTCAAGAAAAAGCGAGAAAAAGCAAGCAAGAAATGTTTTACCGACTCCCAACAGGCCCCGCTTCTCCATCCAGCATCACCCAGCCCAACTGGATGTCCCTCCGCGAGCCATCGCCGGTCCTCTCCGGCGCTCGCGGTCGGGGCAGGGTGGCAGAAGAGCTGACTCTGCCTCGATAAGGATCGTTCCGCAGAGGAGTCAATGACCCTAATTAACAGCGTATGTAATGTTTCGCCTGAAGAGCTTCCTGTGAGTGGCTCTCCCAACATGTCTGTCTTGTTCAGAGATGCTCTTTCTGGAATTACCATTAAATTGCAGCGCTGCGTAATTGCTCCGAACGGTTGTAAATCTCATTTAACCCTTCTCCTCGCTCAGGTTCTGGAATGCGAGCGCCGCAGAGCATTTCCAAGCTATCGGATCTGAGTGCGCTCTTTATATAGCAAGAAAGACTTTTCTGTGGGTTATTTTTTAAATTTTTTTTTTTAATGTATATATATATTTCTCCTGAAGGGCTTTTTATTAAGCCAGGCAGAAAGCACTGAGTAGAAGTGCAAGAACAACTGCCTAATTTAGTACACCCTGGACAACTCTGAAGGAGGTTGCAAAGGTTTACTTGACAAAACAGGCACCAAACATGTCAACATTTGGGGAGTGTTACAGAGAGACTATTATGATTTCAAGCCCTTCAAACACCAGCAGTAGGAAACTACCTCGCCCCGCAGCGTATAGGCAGCAAAATGCAAAAACAATGAGTGTGAAACCCGCTCTGGCTGTTCTATGTGCGAGCTCGGCCGCAGCAAATCGTATCAGCTCTCACGTCATAAAATATAGAAAGGAAGAAATGCTTTCCCCTTCCCGTTTCTTTAGGAATGGTTATACAGTTCCTGCGCTAAAATCTGCTTTGCCGTGCTGGTTGCTAAGATAATACCATCGTGTTTTGCACGGAGGAGGGGGGGGGCGGTCTTTTTATTGCTCTATATAATGGCTTTTCCTGTTTCTTGGTCATTTTACTTTGGTTTTGTTTTGTTTTGGTTTTTTTTTCCCACGTTTCTCAGTCCTTCTGAGAGATATCAAGGAAAGACTAAATTTTCTAAGGTACTTGATGGCAGTAAGAACAAGAGTCTTGGAAAATCAGTGGGGTGCATGCAGGTGAATTATCTGGAAAATTTTTCCTTTCAAAACACTTGAGAAGCTGGTGGCAGTGGTAATTTTTCTGTTATCGTCCATTTCTTAAAAAAGACAACAGCAGGAGCACCATAAGGAACTGGTGCCATATCTGGGCCCATCTCTGGGCCAAAAATGCCAGTTTTGCCCATGATGTTCACTGGTGATGGTTCAGTCGGAGAGAGGTTGGGTTCCATCAAAAACACTCATTCCCAAATGTCAGGCAGCTTTGTGTGTGCTGGTGGGCAGGGGATGGTGTTTCTCCAGGCCTCTCTTTCCCTACTTATAAAATGGAGATAAGAAAATTACAGGATACTGAAAAGACTCGATGAGCTGGTGTTTAAAAGTGCTGTGTATGAGGCAAGGATTGCTTATTCCTAATATCCAACCAGTGCCTTCTTAAAGTCTTAGTTCATTTTCCCTCTATGGTTCTTCCTATATTCTTATTTTTTTCTCAAATTAATATGAGGAATAGTCTTGGCGGGAGGGCAAAATGATGAAATGGAGAACATGGCCATCTGTCAGAGGCCTGCAGAGCAGAGGTTTCCAAGGAGACCTTTGTTTGGCTACCATCAGCCACAGCACAAACAGGTTGTCCCCTGCTCCCTGTCCAGTGCAGGATCTCTCCAGGCACAGAACAGCAACTCTTGTCCATGGGGAACAGGGGTCCTTGAGTTTGACAGCTGAAATTTCAGGCCTTGGCCTCATATAATTGTCATCAACGTGAGTGACTGGTGGTGACTCTCTGAGCCCCTGGTACTCAAGAGAGGGACCCTCAGCTTGCCACTGATTTCTCCACTCGGGATGATTTCTCACGGAAAGCTGAAGAGAAAAAAAAAGTGATACGTTTCCCATTCTTTGAAGAGAGACCTCTGACTTCCGTGGATGAAATAATGTGTAAAACAATGTTTGGGAAAACTTCCAGGGGGCTCGTTTGGACTTTACAAAGGAACCCTCCACGTTTGAATCCTGATGGGAAGATAAGATAATTCTCCAGCGCTGTTTAGTTATGGCGTGCGATATAAACAGCCATCCTCTCTTCATCTCCTGAGAACGCGGTGCCATTTGGGAAATGGTGTTACCAACAATTAGAGTCGCTGGAATAAACTCCACATTCCCCAGGAGATCATGGAACTCTGTCCTCATCTTGATGGCTGGCGGTAGGGCCGTGGATCTGAAGGCTGCTATTCATATCTACAGGGCGATTTGCTGAGGCCTCAAGATGATTTTAGTCTTTTAGAGTAGCCCAGACTTTAATTATATGAGCAGTCGTTGCCATTAGATCTTTTCTTGGCTTCTCTCTGTTCCCCAGAAGACCGTGAGTGCTGGGAGAAGGGCTGGGAGGTCTGCTTTCACATCCTGGCAGAGATGAGGGAGAAGGAGCCGTAGGGTCCGCGGCAGCGGTAGAGCTGTGACGGCCACCTCGGCCAAAGCGGCTCCAACCCGTGCGTGGCTCGGCGCTCCCAGCGCGCGCTGGCGGGGCAGCGTGGCAGGGATAACGGGAGCAGCAAGGACGCGGCTGTGGTGGGTTCTCCTGCATGGGACTTGGCTTTTCTGGCCCCGAGAGGGGAGGGAGCGCTGCCGGTCCTCGGAGCTGCGGCATTTTGCTGTCCCGTAGCGGCGAGCCTGGGAGGAATCGGGCGTCTCGTTCGTTTGCATCACGTTTTGGATGCCATTTTAAAGGGAAGATCTTGCCCTGTGGACGCAGCCGCAGTCAGCAGGACCGGCGATGTGCCCTACCCTTTATTGCAAACTTTTCACTAATAAGTTTTAAAGTACTTCACGGAGAGGTCAGAGGTGTTATCCTCATTTAACGAGAGGGGAACGATTACTCATTGTGCTCTTGACATTTCTCTCTCCGTTGCTCTTTTGTTACCGAGCCCCTCTAACGGCAAAGAGATCCCTTCCACTCGGATTTATCTGCAGGGAAGGATGCTGGAGCGGTGACAAAAGGCCAGCGCTGGTTGGGGACCTGGGACTGTAGCAGAGCAGCGGTTAAGTCAGCCAGAGGAATGTTTTGCCAGTTTGTCTCTGTTATTTTTTGTTTGTTTGTGTGTTCAGCAGAGCACTCTGTTATCTTCCGCCCGTCCTGACGCCATGCTTTTCCTGTTTAAAATTCCGACTTCTGATTTTCCCTTTGGGTTGGTTTGTTGTTTTTTTTTTTTTTTTTACTTTCTTTATTTTTTGCTTCCCCAATTGTTCTAGTTTTATGTTCCCAGCACCAATCGCCAAACGCTATCTAACGAAAGCATTTGAGGACATCAGCGTTCGGTGCCTCTGCCTCCTTCTGACACGTGCCAGTCTGCTTTCACCTCTCTCACTTGCAAGACCGGCTGAATATTTCTCTGTCTCATCAACTAAATTTTCCCTGATCGTTCCTATTCGTAAAGGGACCTCATAATGCAAACACACTGGGAGAAAATCTGAGAGAAAATCGGTGCCACCAGTGATATTTTATAGTAGACACCAAATTGTGGCTGAAGCCCAAGCCCCTTTCCATGGTGCCTCGCGCGACAGGCTCTTGCCACGCCTTGAGTACGGTGCCACGGGCTGCGTGGTGCTGCAGGCACGTTTGGCTCGGGGGTGGGTTATTCATCAGACTGTGCATTTAGGTGGGGATGGACCAACCGGCGTCCAAGTTGTCAGGAAGCTCTTCTGATATAGGTTCACTCAAAGTTAAGGGGAGACTTTTTCCGGGTGCATCCCTGGGTGACTCTTGTTGCTGTTGAGCGTGTTGAATGGTTTTGAAGGTGCTTTCAAACTCTGCTAGTGCAACACGGCAGGCACTGGGACTTGGTGCTGTGCGGGTGTTATACTCTCGGTGCTTTGCAGGGCTAATCTCTGTGCCACTTGTTGCACAAAAAAAAAGTGGAAACTTTCTAAAAGGCCAAAAAATCCAAAAATGTCCAATGCAGAGCACTGAGAACATGAAAACATCACGTAGAAGTACATAGTGTCACAGGCTGATTTGGGTTGGAAGGGACCTTGAAAGGTCATCTGGTGCCACCCCCCTGCAGGGAGCAGGGACATCTGCAACTCGAGCAGGTTGCTCAGAGCCCCATCCAACCTTCCCTGGAATCGTTCCAGGGATGGGGCAGCCACCACCTCTCAGGGAAATCTGGGCCGAGCTCTCACCACCCTCCTCAGCATCAACGATTTCTTCCTTCTCTCCAGTCGAAATCTCCCCTTTTTAATTTAAAACCATCACTCATTGTCCTGTCCCAACAGGCCCTGCTGCAAAGTCTGTCCCCATCTTTCTGACAGGCCCCTGGAAGCCCTGAGAGGCCACAGTAAGGTCTGGGTCGAGCTCCTGGGTTGGTGTCACACAGATCTCCAGAACAACTCCCCCAAAGTGTGTCCCAGAGCCCGAGTCCGCTCTCCATCAGTTCGCAGGGACTGCAGCCTGCAGAGGCTGGGCAAAAAGGAGCTGGTACTCCAGTTTCTAGCAGATCCTTCAGCACAGAAGACAGAGAAAACTTCTGGAGAAGTTTGTGGTGCTGCAGATGTTCACCGCAGCCCGGCATGGTAGTGGGGCATCTTTATGTAGCTTTGTGGATGACAAATTCGGGATCTTTTGTTGGGAATAGCAGGACCGAATTTCAAGATAGAGCGAAAGAATTGAAAAATCGTCTGTCTGCAAACAAGGCGAAGCAGAAGCAGTGGTCCTCCTTTAGTGAGGCCTGAAGTCATCTAGGTTCTTCAAAACCAAAGCCGAGTGGCCGTGGTTTGGATCCCTGGGCTACGAATACCAGCGGGAATGCAAAGGAAGCAGTTCTGTGCCTCTCTTCTCACACGCACACAAACACACTCAGTATTTTGTAAAGATGTTCTTTTGTCCCTCTCTGCATGGGAAAATGTGCTTTCCACCCAAACATAAATTACTGTGCAAACTGCAGCCTACAATTCCAAAGTCTGCATTTTTAGTGCCGCGCTCTGCGGATCGTTTTGGCAGCGGCTCTGAGCAAACACACCAGACAAAAAAGCACTTTGGGTGAGCGGCCACAGAGCGAACAACCTGAATTCGCTGTGATGAACTTTTTTGGAAGTCCCCAAGAACGTTTTCATGGCGGGGACTATTTTAAAATACATTCTTGGAATATAGAACTTGGAGAAACACAAAAAAACTCCCGGAAAAAAACCCAAAGCCAGCCCCCTAGACAACAGCAGAAATCCAGAAGCTACTCGTGCGTGTTCCCAGGTCATGAATTAATGCCAGGGAGTAACAACTCAAAGGAATCAAGACCCCTTCACCCAGACAATCCCAGTTTTTTCAGGTTCCCTTAAAGTCTCCTCGTCCGGTATAGTCCCTGATTTGTGGCGCTCGGCTTTTTATAGTTGTGCTTATCCTAGCAATTTAAGGTATTTTTGAACTTTCATACGCTTTAATTTGTTACAGTTGGAATGAGATGCTGGGTTTAGCACATAAAAAGGGTGTTTTCCTTGGAGATGTGATGAACAGTTCAGTGAGGAGGAACTTCTGACCGTGGCGACCTGCCATCCCGCAGGTAGAGCCGAGCACAGCGAGGCACGTGGTGCAGCGGTCCCACCAAAAGGCTCACGGGAACGGGGAACGCCTGGAACCATTGGCAGAAATGAGCCCTTTCTTGCCAAAAATCCCTGATCTGCCCGGTCCCTGGGAGCCACCGGCCTGGGAAGGGTTTCCTGGAAGGTTCAGGAGAACTTCCCACTTAGATGGATCTCATCCATTCCTCGCTGAGCAGCATAGAATGGAAGAGGAAGCCCAAAGATCTTCTTACAGGATAAATCTAGCAAAAGATGGAGTTCAGAGAGGATTCTGTTACAGTTGACCTCAGCCAAGGATGGGTACTGACTGAACCAGCAACGATTGGTAACAAGGGAGAGTGTGGCCAAAATGGTGCAAAGGAAGGTGGGAACGGTGCTTGGTGTCCTGCACCCATCCCTGGAGCTTCTGGCACCCACGGGCACTGGCCCAGGCTGCCCAGAGAGCTTGGGGAGTCTCCTTCTCTAGAGAGATTCCAGAGGCGCCTGGACCCTGCGCTGCTGGGCCCCCTGCTCTGGGTGACCCTGCTGGAGCAGGGGGGTGGCACCAGGTGATCTCCAGAAGGCCCTTCCAGCACCTACCATCACCATCCTGTGCGAGTCTGTGATCTTTAAGTGTTTGACTTTCCCCTGCTTCTAATAGATTCTGTGACAGCTCAGCCCCGGTGCCAGGGAACTGTGAATTTCCCTCTCTCCTGCCATCCCAGTATACGTCACATCTCCGATGGGAAGATTCCAGCTGAAATTTCAGAACAACAAAACTATTTCCGAGGGATAAATCCCAAGTGAATTTGGGAGGTGTTGTGAAGAAGCACGATTTTACCCGCTCTGCTGTGGAGCATCGTATGCTTCAGTGCTGCTCTTCTGCTGAGAGAACTGCCCCAGAAAGTTCAACAGGGAGAAGATCACGCACTGGAGGGCAACAGTCCAAACTTGGGCCATAAACCAAAATTCATTGCCCAGTTCTGCACTCCTCTGGATTCACCCCACACTTATTTCAGTATTTCATTGCATGGGATGCCTGAAGTAGAAGTGTAGTTGCTCTTGGCTCCCTCTGTAGTGGAGGAATGCAGGTGAACACCTCCAGGGATTAATTAAGATCTTAGGGAGTAATTAAGGTCTTAGGCAGTGCCCACTGGAGATGCAAAGGGCTCTCTCCGCTTACTCTGGAGGGAGCTTAAGGTGACCAGACTCAGAGGCTTGTGAAACGTCTGGGTAAGGTGGGTTGAGTCTTGGCTTGGGACTCTCTCACATACCTGTTCTGAGCTGTGCAGCGTCATAAAAAACAAAATGCACGTTTGTGGTTTGTGTATCTCTCCCACTTTGTAGGTCACTGTACAATTCTCCTGTTCAAGCAGATCCCAACAAACAAATACACAAATAAATCCCTACATTAGAGAGCAAGACTTTTTCATGTTCTCTCAAAGGTTATTCTACGATCACCTTTTTTTTTTTTCCCACTACACTGAAGAAAACTGCACATTAAGGTGTAAGAGCCAGGTCTTAGGAGGCACTTTGCCCGTGTCTCATCAGCCCTTGTGGTGATGCCCCAGGGATTTGCCTCCAGCAGAGAAGACAGCCCAGGGCTTCCCGGGCAGGCTCCTGGATCTTCCACAAGGTGACAGCTCCAGCCTGAACTGCAACTGAAGTTGGGCTGCCTACAGGATGGAATGGATGAGAGCTGCTAGGGCGGTCCTCAGCTCCAGGGCACCTCCAGCAGCTATACCAAGAAGTCAGCACGTGTGTTTGAATCCTCTGGAGGATGATTCCTGCAAATGATCATTCCTTTGGTTGGAGCCAAAGAGAAGGCAAGCCACGTGTTGGTTGAAACCGTAATGCTTAGATACGTGTTGTCCGTCTCGCTGAGCCTGCTTGCTTGGAGACTTGAGATGGTTTGGGTTGAGATGGTGATGGTTTTAAACTCAAAGAAGGAGATTTAGGCTGGAGAGAAGGAAGGAGTTGTTGGTGCTGATGAGAGCCTGGCCCAGGTTGCCCCGAGAGGTGGTGGCTGCCCCATCGCTGGGACCATTCCAGGGGAGGTTGGATGGGGCTCTGAACAACCTGCTCTGGTTGCAGATGTCCCTGCTCCCTGCAGGGGGGTTGCACCAGATGACCTTGGAAGGTCCCTTCCAATCCAAACCAGTCTGTGGTTCTATGATACAGTGGAAACGTGCAGCACACGTTGCAGAGCTGTTGCAAGACTCCCAAAGTTTTTGCTGGGTGAAGCAGCCTGCCGAGATCCAGAGTCAGTCAGCGGCTCGCTTCTTGCCTCATGACTCTCCAAAATTCCATTAACGTGAGCTCTTTTCGGTAGACAACCTGCCTTATCTGCTCCAGGATGACTTGCCCAGAAAGCCACCGCACCTTTCCAGTAAAGGCTTCCTTGTCATGCGTGGTGAACACAATGGCAGAGATTGGAAAAACAAACAAACAAACAAGAAAACACACCTTTAGAGTGGGACAGGGAGTGGTGGCTCTTGAGAAAGAGGTCGCCGCATAAAAACGCAGCCTTCCCTATGGCACCACTAGAATGCAATGCACCTCCAGGCCAAATCACCAAGCAGTGCAGCTATTTTTAGGAAGTGTGTTGATTTGGGAAAGTCTGGGATGAATTCCCTTGCTCTCTATTCCATCTAAAAAAATTTAAATTGCGGGTCCAAATTCCAGTTCTCTACAAGTGTAGTGCTGGGGATGAGGTCAAAAGAAGTCATCTCCCATTTCTTGATTGGTGTTTTCCAGCTAGAAAACAAGTAAATAAATACAAATATGTGAGAGAAGACCTATATTCATAAAAATTCCTCCTGGAGATTTTGTGGAAGGTCAGCCCGTAGGTACACAAGGATTTTGGGTGAGGATTTGGATGAGGATCTTGCTGAATGAGCACAGAGCACAGGGCCGCTTGGTGGAACAGAGTTACAAGGTTTTGGGGACAGGACTTGGAGCGGTTCGGAGTTAATATTAGTGAAAGTTTTACCACAGATCAGATGTAATGTTATATCTTGGTGTTTGATCCTTAAAAAGAATTTTTACTAGAGGAGCTGGCTCCCAAATAGTACCAGGGACCGTATCTTTTATCCAAGCTCTACAGGACTATCCCATTCTGGATCCCTTTGGAAGTGTGAAAATAGGAAACGTTACACGGGGGTGAACTTCCACGCACTTTGTTCCGTCTGCCTGCGAAATGTTAGCTAGTGCTTACGGTATCGTTTTGGATGGAAGGGTCTCCTTGAGATTTAATTATTATCAGAATCAGTCATTAGCACTGTCGTCATCACAAGGAGTTTTGCCGCTGCTGCAGTAGGGTCAGGCCTTGGAGCCAGAGCGAGGGCAGCGCTTCTCATGTGGGCGTAGGAAAGTGGTTGTGTTTGGGACGTAGCACGTGAAAAATAACCCTGTGGGGAACAGTTTTAACTGGGGAAATTATTCTAATCACCAAACTGGTTTTAGGCTCCTTTCAGAGAATTTGTTGACCTTACCGGGAGTGTCCAAGAGCCCATCTTTACTGAAGGACTAGAGGTGCTAGACCCAGGATCCAGTCTTTGTGCTTGCTCAGCTATTAGAACGGGAATTTGTTGCCTAACTCTTGGTTGGGAAACCTGAAATCCAGAAAAACACTCGCTTCCAACGAAATGCTTGAAAACCCACTGTTTTCTTCCCAAATCTTCCAGATCTCCACACGTGCTTCTCCCATGCGATTCCTCCGTTACGAATTTAGGTGTGTGCTATCACACCAATAACACACGGGGGAGCATCTTGGCCCACGGCTGTGCCCAGCTGGCTGGTTGCAGCAGCGTCCTGTGCTGGTGGCTTTGATGCTGAGGGCTGTAGAGCCTCTTTTCTTCGCACGGTAACCCAGGGTTGTCATCTTCTGCTAAGCTTTTGGAGGACCTTACGATGCTCTACCCATGCAACCAGCTCTCTTCCATGCTGGCCAGGCCCAGCAGTGCCACAAGCCCTCGGGCTCGGTGGGAGATGATGCCCCACGCCTAGGGAAGCATTTAGCATCTCTCTTTGGGAATCGGGTGCTCCCGGCTCCCCCCTCTCCCCGGTCACTTTCCGCTGCCCCAGGCGCTGACTTTCCGGACTGAGATACCAGAGATTGGATGGATTATCTCCTGGCTGTTTCCAGACTGCTGTTTGTTTGGAGAAATCATATCGCAGATAAGATGTTAAAATACAGATAATTAAGTTTCCTTGATAGGAGCGTAATTCCGAATCGAGGTTTAAAGAGCCTGCTTTGAATCCTGCCCTGCGTGCCTCTCCATGGCTTTGCTTTGGGTCTCTGCTGAAGGAGACGAGGGGGAGAGTCCTGCCTTGTTGACATTTGCTCTACAAAAACATTTCCAGCTCTTCTTTAGGGCCTTTTTTTCAGGGAAAGAAACCAGTTCAACCACTTCCCCATGAACGTGACGTTCTTTACACGGCAGCCGAAGAGCAGACTGTACTGCTGGGCTGGCTGGGATTCATTCCTTTGCCTTTCTCTCCTTAACACTTCTTCGTCTCACACCGGGGAAACGTGGGAAGCTTCATCTCGAACTGAACCGCGAGGAGACCCTCCTTTAACAACCTGCAAAGCCCCTGCACGCGGCCGTCAAAGAAAGTAGCAAAGGCTTCCAAACCTGAGGGCCCTGCTGTCGATTACGGCGGCTGTCAAACGTAATAAACTTTTGAAAGGGCTTTGAGTGATGTGGGATTCTGTTTACTCTGTTGTTCCAGCAGTAAAGGCTCCGTCACGCCAGCCCCTCCGTCACGTGCTCCGGGATAACGCAGCGATGCCGAGTTTGCGAGCCGAGGGAGGTGTCGGCAGCTCAGGACTTGCTCCTTCCCTCTCCGCAACGCGCCGTGTCGTAAGCAGCAGACACGGTTTGGGGGCAGTGAATAAGCAACTGAAAAAGTGAGTTCAAAGCAGAAAAGTTTGGGCGATCAACCAGTAGCAATTATCCCCGACGTGCCGGAAACCGAGCTGTCTCAGGCTAATTTGAGCTTTCTGACGGTATTAGTCTTCTGGTTTGAATCATGTTTCTCGAGCTGGGTAAGGGGCAGCTGAATACTGCGGAACTTTTCAACCCGAGTCTCTGCTGGAGCAGCTCTGCGTGGTTACGGCCTGACCTTCGCTCACAAGAGCCCCGAGAGTGGGGCAAAGGACTCACCATCTTTCTAACCTTGGTGCCCACGTGCTCTTAGCCACGGTGCGGAGGTCTGAGGCCGCCCAGGGTCTCTGAACACACCAGGGCCGACGCTGAAAGTCGGCAGACGTCTTCCTCTGCTTAGAAAGGCACCAGATCAGGGAAATTTTTCGTTAAGGGAAGCCGTCGCCCCATGCTCTGGTTTCCGCCTCCGTTTCAGGCTGTCCGGCTGATTACGGAGAGATTACTTGGAGAAGAGGCAGACCGGCACTTATCGACTCGGGGGTTGGTGGTGGGTTTTTTTGGTTAGGCAGAAGCTTTCTTTTCATTGTCATTAAAAAAGCGAGTGCCTGCGTGTGAGCAAAATAGTGTGTGAGGCTGATGGACTGTGCCGCGTAGCTTTGAAATTCGAGTGGGCTCCTCTAGGCTATGTTTACGCTACAGCGTCATTTGTGTGTGTGAAAGAGCCTCTACTTCTGTTTCAGCAACATTACAAGCATGGAAGTAATACCCTGTGACAGCCTCTCCCCTCCCTCCCCGCTCTGCGACTGCATTTCGGGAGTGTTTGTCGAAGAAGAAAATCCTGGCTAAGCAACAGGGGAACCGTCCGAAAAAGCGGCTCCTGCCCCAAACTGACCGCCGAAACCCCTTTTGTGGTCATCGCCCTGCCAGAGCCTTGCGTTGCCAGAGGCTCCCAATCCTTTTCCTGCTTCTTTCTTGCCCCAAAGCGTCACTTGACCGTTCAGACGTTGGTCGCACCGTCGCAGACGTTGTGAGGGCAGGAATGCGCTTCTCTGAAATATCTTAATAGAAGAGAGTTTGCTTGATAAAAACAACCTATTGTCTCAAACTGAGCTCTGTGGCTCTATAAAGCAATTTCTGCACGTTCCAAACGGATGCGTCAGTTGTGAAATGGGAATATTGTAACAGCGTAAGAGAGACCTGAGAATGTGGGAATACCCATCCCGATGCCACTGACAGTTTCGCTAATGGTCAGTTGTGCAAGCTCCTGAAGGAGACAAAATTACATCGGTCTCCAAGTCGGAGCTCTCGCAAAATCTCTGCCTTCCCCCACCTCCCCGAAAGAGCGTGGTTAGATTTGTGTTTAAATGCATTCAAAATGAATTAATTGGAATTATCCAAACTCATTGGGAAAAAAAAAAAAAAATCACCACGTGAGAGCTCCAAATCCCGTTGAAATTTTATCCTTAAGAAAGAAAAAGAAGAAAAATCCCATTAATGCCGTTAAAGGTTTGGGCGTTGCGAATTATTGGATACGGGAAAGGGATTCGAGCACCACAGTGATGGGCAACGGTGTAAAAACCATCGCTTGAAACCCTTTGGAATTTGGGAGCAGTGATGGAAGTCAGCTGACGTACAACGGCGAGTGCCTTCCCATTCTCCTTGCATTTGCTGTGAGGGATTTGAGGGCTTCCAAGCGTCCCGTGCTATTGACTGGAAATTTTAACGAGCTTTAAATTACCAAATGGGATTATGGGTCAGGTGCCTCCGGTAGAGGACTTGTCCGTAGACACTGGAGCTGGGGTTCCAGAGCCGCTCCTGAAGCCGGACGCAAGCAGGACGCCCGAGTCTGCGGCTGCCAAGCGCCCGAGTGCCCTTGCCTTGCCCTACTTATCTGAAGAGGCTGTCAGCATGTTCTATAACTAGTGGAAACCACTTTAGAGCTGGAGCCAGACACCGAGGTGCCGGGGTCCACATTTCATTTCTGTGCATGGGAAAGTTCGGAAGCAGATACGGCTGGATCCTTCTCCCAACAACATTCTTCTGCCTATCTAGTTCTCAGCCCTGAGCTGGCACGCCTGAAGATTGACACAGGCCCTGCTGTTCGTAGAGATTCTTTTTTTTTTTTTTTTTTTGTCCTAGGAAAAAGAAAAACGTGGCCATCGAAACGTGTTGCAAAAGGTTAAGCTGCAGCAGTTTTTAGTGCAGTCTGAGAATTTTAATTGTACGTTTGCAGGGAATTGAAGCTCCGCTGTGGGAAACGTGTCCCGGCGCACTCTATAACCCAAAGTCCAGCTCAACTTCAGTTGCAGGGTGTTTGAAATTCATCCCATTAACAGACCTATTCGGGTGTAATGACATCCAAGAAGCATATTGGAAAGTTGTTCTAAACTGGTTCTTTTTCAACTGTGTAATTAAGCACGTTGTTCATTAAGAAGCGGCACGAACGAAGCTTGGTTTCGTTGGGATTTATAGTCTCTGTCGCTTGCAGACTTCTCTATAATAATCCTGTCTGGGCTGGATGATTGCCCCCGGTCTGCCCATCTCAGGCCCTTCCCCTCCTGTGCAAACAGGCAGCAGAAAGTGCTGGTCACCCTTTGGGGCGATGAATCTGCCTCTTGGCCCAGGCTGCAGAGCAGCTGCTGTGAAACTGGAGGTCTCAGGGTCTCCGTCCCTCTCCCTTACTGGAAACTGGGCTCAGATGCTGTGCCAGGAGGGAGCAAAAGCTTTGCAAACGGACTCAGCGGGTGATGGTTTCTTCAGCGGGCAAAGTGAAAGCTGCTGCTTTTGTCGGTACGTCCAGTTACGCTGTGGGCTCTGTGGGAAGAGCTTCCCCTTCTCTCTCTGTGCTAAACTGGGAGCACGTTGCTCCCCAGAGGCAGGCAAACCCAACCTCCTCCTGCCGCCCCGGGCAGCCGGCAGACAGGTGAAGGTGCCGGTTTTATGGCGGGGGCACGTTCCCAGACGGAGCGCTGCCTGATTTCTCACATCCTCTGAGCCCTCTCCTCTCGGCACCCCGAGGTTCCCATGGACGCCAAGGGCGGTTTGTCATTGACTCCACAACAAACAAACTTTGGTCCGCGGGCTCGACGCGACAGGTTACGCTGTCGCTTGAAGTAACCGAGATGTGTGTTCCCGACGGCTGCCTCGCTTTAAAGAATCCGCAATGTGGCGGCGTTAGCATCCAGACTTCTCTTTCTGGATTCACACATAGGATAAACCCATCTCCAGGTCTGACTCCTGAGACACTGATGCTCGTGTGCTTCCTCCGTTTCTTCAAAACTTTGCTTTCATCACGTCCTTGGGCAACTCAATTCTTTTTGTTTTGTTTTCCCAAGTGCAAGACCAAAAACCTCCCCGTTTCGGAGGGGGGCTGTGGAGGGGGGTACAGCAGGTTCTTCAGGGGTACACAGGTGGCGTGGCAAATGTTGTCCAGGCCAGTGGTCCTGCACACAAGTGATCACCAGATCTCACCTACGGATGGAATAAAGAAGCTTTGAGCCATGAGCGCTTCACAAGTGCGGACATTTGGGGTTTCTTTGTCAGGTGAAGCGATATTATTTAAAGGGAAGGAGAATGTTTTCCTAGGGACAGGTTCTGCTCCTTGAGAAACACTTCAGATATTAGTACTTTACACAGATTCCTGGCCAGGGAAAACCAGAGTTTAAAACCAGACAGAACTGTTAAAATTTATGGTATCAAAATATACTCTGATAAAATATTTATACCGTAAACTAGAGTCCTTAACTGTCCCCTCACACTGCTCTTGGGAAAGGAGGAAGAGGAATCTGAGATGTCTGATGTGTAAATTCCTTCATTTACTGAGGGTTTATTGCCCGGCATAGCAACAAAAAGTGGCTTTAGAGCTTGAATGAATATAGATCTGAAGGAATTCCTGTTGCCGAACAGTGCTCCTGTGGGCTAAAGGGGTGTTTTCTAAGTGACACATTTCCAGAGGCACCTCCACGCATACTTCACGTCCCAACCCACATGCCAGCACATGTTATTAGCCTACAATTAACTCTCCAGGAGTTGAGCAAGCAGATTCTGCTCCCATCGAACTGTCTGGCAGCAGAAAGGGACTCCCAGGGTGGGGGAGTGGGAGGAGGAATCGTGTGTGAAAATACGAGGCCGAGATCTGTACGCGCTGAGCCCCTGCTGCTCTCACCCTCATGACTTTGCTTCACCTTGGATGTGAAGCTCTGCAAAGGTTGTGTAAAACCAAGTACAGATCCTTGATAGCAGCTTCCAGCACACTCCTGGGAAATCTCCTCTTCTCTTTTTTATTTTTTTTTTTATTTTTGCCCTACACCATTTAATTAGAAGGTGCCAGGAATATGCCCATTATTTCAGAGGCCCCCCCAGCGCGATGCTCGGCTGTCTGAGGTGAATGGAGTTGTGCTGATGGAGGGACAGGCACCCAGCACCCAGCACCCTTCTTCTGACCTGCAACAGGGCTGCAGCGGAGTGACCACTGATATTTAATTCCCACCACCATCCACGGCAGCAGCAACAAACTTTTTGCTACCGGATCGCTCTAGGAAAGCAAATAGTAGCACGAGCTCTCAGGAAAAAAAATGAATTGTTCTGCTTCCTGGAATTATTATTTTCTCTCTTACCACTTCTCTATTAATTCCCAGTGGAGCAGATGGACAGGGGTGCATTACACACATGATTTAAGATGCAGGGTTGCAGTGTCACCTTCTATTATTTCACACCAGTTTGGGGCTAACGTAGCGATTGTTCATATTTGCCTTCGTTTGACTGCAAATTCCTGGGAAAAAACCCAAAACAAAACACCTATGAGTTTATTTACCTTGGCGTATGGACAATGCATCTTTAGGTTTTGTAACAAGTCGAAAAACAGGCTGGAAATGGTGATGTCTGGAGAAGGGGGTGAAGCACTTCCTAGGGTGAGGACCCCCAGCAGGGAGTGGGTGCTGCACGGGACCCTGTTTCCAAAGGAGGTGCTGGAGCGGGCTCCTGGGCTGTGTTCCCAAGCCTCTGCCAACCCCAACTCACAAAATTCCCTTAAAAATCCAGCCAATGCATATTCTTTCAAATCACAACAAGGGAGTTCTTTTTCTCTGCCTTCTACCTTTTGGATTTCTGGGGTTTATGCTTTTCTCTGTAACCGTGAAGACTAGAAAATGACTTCTGAAGCAAACAAAAAAAAAAGGAAAGTTGAGATTCCAATATATTCACAGGTCTCCTGGGACCGAGGCTTTAAAAAAAACCCCATCAGCTATGAGGATACATTTCTAAGAGTTGGCAGTGGCAAGGTTGTTATGTCCAAGTGTTTGTGCAAGCGAAAGCCCAGATTTTCGTTTGTCTGAATATTATGTGGTGTGATAAGGAAACAGAGCACCTGGAAAACAGGGCCAAAAAAAAAGGCAGTTTCGGGGATGGGGTGAAGGCCCTGTAAAAATGTGTTCCATTAAGTAAATGAGACGATGGTCTTCTGTGTCATGCAGCGGGTGGTTCAGCTCTTCCTGTTTTCTGGAGGATGAGCATGTTGAGGAGACACCTTTTCTAGCAGGGGGCTGTGTGGGGAGGGTGTGCAAGAGGTACCTGTCAGGCGAAAAGAAAACTTCTCTCAATATCTCAGATGGGTGCCTGCACAAGTGGGTGATCCGGGCAAGCTCATCCATCTTATTCAATCAAAGAATTAAAAAAAAAAAAAAATCTATTTCTTCAAAGAGCAGATGAAATCCTACAGATTTTAAGGGATTATTGGGCATTTAGAGCTTCAATCCGGCAACTTCTCCCGGGGACGGTGCCGGCAGAGCTGCTGCAGCGCTGCTGGGTTCCTGTAGCTCATCAGGGGTGACAGCAAGGACTACGTGTCTCCCCAGAAAATGCCACCACTGGAGTGATTAACCTCAGAAATACTTGGAGACGGGCTCTTTGTCAAAGGGCGAAGGTGGTTGCTGCGCTGGGGAGAGATGACTCGTAAATAGAAAGGCTGGAAAAACGCACTGATCGTTGCTCTCTGGGCTTCAGGCCAAGAGGCCTGGCCCTCTGCTATCTCGGTTGACCATTTAAACCAGTCCTGTGGGGATAAATGAAGCCACTGAGGTTTGATAGCGCGCTGCAAACATTTTGTTCTTATTTTGCAACGTGTTGGCCTTTAAAGACACCGGCGTGGGGAGTGCAGGGCGGTGGAAACACATCCTCGCAATACACAGAGCGCTGGTTCCCAAACGGCAGCTGCCGGTGACCCCGGAGGCCATGGGAAGGAGCCTGCAGCTCATCTGCAAACTTCCATCAACCTAAAAGTTACCTCTGCATCCCATTGCTCTCCTTTAGGGCCCGGCCGGGGCGTGCGGTGGGCTGCAAGAAGCTCCTGATGCTCCACAGCAAGGGAGGTTTCAGAGCCATGAGGCAAAGGATCAGGCAGGGGGTTTGGGAAGCACCGGGAACAGATTGTTCCCTTGGAGCGGCAGCAGCTGTGATGGGAATAGCCCCCAGTGCAAGACTGGGCAAGGGAGATCAGAGAATCCTAGAATCCAAGAATGTTAGGGGTTGGAAGGGACCTCTGGAGATAATCGAGTCCAACCCCCCTGCCAGAGCAGGATCACCCAGGGCAGGCCACACAGGAACAGATCCATAGGGATTTGGAAAGTCTCTAGAGAAGGAGACTCCACAACCACTGATGTTCAGAGGAATCTCTTCCAGCTCTGCCTCTCCTTTTCTTCACCCTGTGGGCATCTCCTTTGTTCTGTGATGGCCCTGCCTACTCCTTTAAGATTAGGATAAGCCTGGGACACTCTAGGAACAAGCCTAGGGATGAGCCTAGGATAAACCTTGGCTCAGGAATACCACAGGCTAGGCTGATAGGCTTATCCTTTGCTGAGGATCAGCCTTTGCTATGACAGCACAAGATGGGGGCTCACCAAGCTGCTGCCTGCAGTGCCTGTGCCTTCCTCTGCCCTCACACTGTGCTCCCATCCCTCCGTTGCCTCTGATACCGGGAGAGGAAATCCTGATGTTCTCTGAGACAGCAGCCCAAGACAAGCTCCAAAACCCAGCTCGGCTGCTTGCAGCGAGCCTGGCCCTACGCACTGCCAGGGGAGACAGTCACCCAGATACAACCGTCCGCTGGCAGTCGTCACTGCCAGCTTCTGGAGCCCCTTTGCAGAGGTGTGAGGGAGCAGGTTTGACTGGCACGGAGGAGAGGAGGTGTGCCGGGATGTTGCTCTCACCTATAGGCATTGCCAAACTTTTTTTTATTTATTTATTATTTGCTCAAAAATGTATATAATGGTTTAGGCAGACAGGGAGTGAATGTCCTCAGGCAGCAGATGTGTCAGGAGTTAGCGATCGCTTGTTCCTTTCCAGCACCGGCACAGGAGCGGTGCCAAAGCTTTGGTTGTGAAATCTAAACCCACGTGAGCCGAGTGTCACCGACGTGGGGAAGAGGTCAGGTTCAGGAAAGCTGCAGAGCACGGGGGCTCGAACCCGAGGACCCCTCGGCCAGCCCCGAGCCATTCCAGACTAGCTTCCAACTTGCCCACATTTCCAAACCCTTTCTGCGTTAGCGTTGGATGTAAGCCTGGGCTTTTTTCAGCTGAGACGACGCCTAGATTGAAGAGGAACCATAAAAAAAAAAGTCAAGCATGTGTAAAACAGGGGATCCCATGGAAGTGTTCTGGGATAACAGGAGCATTCTAGGCAGGAGATGCGCAGAACTTGCGGATCATGGCTCGGGCTGCGTTGGGGGTGCGGCATCACCTCACTGTGACCACGTGCGGGACCCAAACCTCAGAGACAACCTGCTTGGACCTCCTCAATGTGTGTGGGCAGGTTTCTTTTGGGGCAGACACAAGCAGTAAGAGGTTTCTCCTGCAACATTGATCCCTCTGTGCTTGTGGGATGTTGGTGTTAGGAGGAAACCCAAAATCAGAGCTTAAAAAGCTCTGGTTGTGGGCTGAGCTCCCATTTTTCCTGGGAAGAGGCTTCGTGGTACTAAGACAGCCCATTGCAGGCTGATGTGTTTTCTGACAGGACATTTGAGCATAGATAAGAGTGTTTCCAAGGCTATTTGTGTCCCAGCCAAAGGGCCCTGGGATGGGAGCAGACCTACATTTTATCTCCCAGTGGGAAATGAGTAAAATTAGTTTTCTGGAGGGACAGGGTGAGGCTGGATGTTTAATAGCCCAACCCCATGAGTTACAGATCGAGCTGGTTGGAAATTGGCCTTCACTGGGCAAGCTTTGTGTGCCCTCTCTCCTAAAGTGTCCCAAAGATGAATCAATGAAGACAGTTCCAAATGCAATTAGATAAGTAGAGATCGCAGAGCTAGGTTTGAAAGCTCAGCGTGGGGCTGGGCTGCAGCAGGTGTGAACTAAGTCACTGTGATGTAAAACAGCCCCTGGACATTCACCCAGGGTTTCTTAAATCCGATTTTTGTGGAAGATTCATCTCCTTCCTTTCTTCTTATTTGTGGAATCGAGGAAGTGTGTGGCAGTGCAGGAGAACTTTAATTTTCAAAAGAACTTAAGGGTTGCGTGTCCAGATCTCCGGTCAGGAGGATTTGAGCATCTGATTCCAGCTTGGAGAGCTGAGTCATGTCAAGGCTGCAAATCTGATTCTCCGTCTGTGACCAGACTTTTAGGCTTCAGCGTCAGGCAGGATTTGGCCTTAGCCAGTCATCCAAAATAGGTCTGCTTGTCTCAAGCGAAATCTAATTTGGCGCTTTTTTTTTGAGATTGGGCCGTCGTTAATTATGCCCTCAATTAATGGCAGAATGTAGGCTCCCCGAGCTGATGAACTGGAGTCTGCTGCGGAGTCAGGGCTTGGCTTTGAAGACTGTTTCGAGATGGCATTCTTGGGGAAGATGTTTTACCGGGCTCTTTATTTAGGACAAGTCCTAATGGGCATTTGGCTGGAGAAAGAACTAATAGTTACACCAGCTATTTAAACACGACCGGAGAGATTATAGGTTGGCAACGTGTCTCAAACAAAACTATAGACTTCTGCAAAGTTGAACTGAAATTTAATCAGGCAGCCAAACCAACGCGCCGAGAAGCAGCGAAACATCTGAAATCTGGTAGCAGTTGTTTGCTGCCCTGTTATTAACTCCGATTTGCTGCTTTAAAAAGCTGCCTCTTAACTTGCTTGATTCTTTTATTTTTTTAATTTATTTTTTTTTGCAGCGTGATCTTACGAGGCGTAGCCCTCCTGCTCCTCTTGGAAAAGCAGGAAAGCGTATTTAAGAGCGCTGATAAAAGGTAAACAAACCAGGAGACACAAAGTTTCTTGATATGCTCTAATTGAGCTAGTTTCCTTACTTCGGCTTTGAAAAGGAACAGCCATAAGGCATTCTTGAGAGAGCCAAGTGAACTGTCCTTATCTCAAAAAGGTCTCCTTAATGTCTCGCTCGTGGGGGCTCCAAGTCTGCTCTGGCCACTGCCTGGAAGTCTAAGAAAAGAAGTCTATTGGCCTCTGTGATAAAGCGCCCATTTTTAGGCCTTGGGAAGGATGGGGTTGTTGACAGTTCATTCCTGTGAAAATTCAGTGCGGTCCGGTCTCCTGATTGTAAATGGAAGGAATATATGGCAGCACTAATGCAAAAGGTATGTGATTAGATAGTCCCAGGCTGCTATCTGCCCCAGCTTTCTGCTGATAGGCAGCTCTCGCTGGTGCTAAATGGGAGCCATCAGAGTTGCCAGACTGACGCCAGGCCCTTCATCAACTGCCTCGCAGATAAGGCGAGAGAGAAGGCTGCAATCTTCACGTAACGCAATGTTTCCCCCGTGGGTGAACTTGAGTATTCCTGGCTGCATCTTTCAGACCTCTGGAGGAGCCGGCGAGGGGGTAAATATGTGGTTTCTTACTGTAAGGAGTCCAGAAGTTCAGTGTGAGAGATCCTGTCACAGCCACACACAGCTCACAGTTATCTGCCCGGGCTTTAACCTTCTCTGGAAGAAGTCTCGATATGATGCCAGCAGAAGAAGACCTATCCCCCTTGAACGGTGCCGGCACTCCGGGCTCTAAGCTGTCCCACATTCCTCAGCCGGCGGGAGCCTGCCTGGCCACAGCACCCCCCACGCGATAACTCACCTCAAACCCCGGGCCCGTGGTAGAGGCAAAAGTAGAAAAAAAATGATCTGCTGTAAAGAACCCACTTAAGCTCCATGAGGTTGCTCCAAGGAAGTGCTGACAGGGTCCCACCAGCAGACTGGTGCCAGCTCTGCCCTTGCAGGTAAGCAGCCTCCAGTCACTGACGATCTGAGCCCTACAAGACCAGGGTAGGGCAGAGTGAAGACGGCTTCAACACATATGTGATGAAGTCTCCAGGTTGCACGTTGCTCCAGTTTGAACTCTGTGTTTCAGTGCAGGGTCGGAGTGGAGCATTTTCTTGCTTACCGTAGTCTTTGGATAGTGATAGTAGGGTTTGGTCTACAAACCTGTGGTTCAGACTCAAAGAGATGCTCTTCTACAGGCCTCTCAGCCATGTAATATCAAAGTCTTTGGAGGGGTAAACCAGCAAAATCAGCTGGCTCAACCTGTGTGCCCACTTCTGGTGTCTGCTACTGCCTGGGGACTGGAATAAGGGTCACAGCCTGTCTCTGCCCTTTACTTGGGGCACGGAACAAGTGGAGGTAGATGCTTCTGGTGCCACAGTCATCTCTGCAGATTTTCAGGGATCCAGGCAGGTGCAGCGAACTTTCTTCCACCATTAGCTTCACCACATGCAGACAGCTCCAGTGAATAATCCTTCGAAAGGCCTTTCCATGTGGCCATCAGGACCTAGGCAGGACATGAAGACCTTCACAGACCTGCAAACCCTCCACAACAAAGTGTATTTGAGTTAGGATCTCAGGTACAGCAGAAAGTTAGAAAGCCCAGAAGATGGTTTGAAGACACCTATGTGTTATACCATCAGATGCCAGCTGCTCCTAGGAAGGTGCTGGAAGCACTAGGTAGACCTGAAAGCTACATGGGTAGTTGCATTTCCTCCTTAAGCCTTATCTTTTTCCACACCCTACAAAAATCTTAGAGCTTATTCATTCATTAAAACAGAAGGGAACTTTCCTCTAATCTTTTCCTGTTGACTCACATCGCAGGCGTGACCGGAGCGTGTGTACGTTGACCCAAGTTTTCCCTGGTTGTTTCAGCTTGGGTGCCCCAAACAGCGTTTTCATGGCAGAGTGGATTTCCACGTGCGTGCCGAGCAGCAGAGTAACGTTTGCAGCCGGTCCTGAGGCTAGAATACGAATTTCTTGGGTTTACTGCAAGCGTGTGCGTGTCTCCCTTTGGTACAAATCATCTCTGGATCAGAAGGTGGCCGTGCCCAGGGCCAACCATGGTGTGACACAGCCAGGCGGGCAGCTGGCGAGGGATGGTGAGCACAGAGCTGTGCTTGAGCAGAGCTATGTGTGGGCTCGTGTTAGTCATTGTTTGCAAGGATCTGAGTGATGGCCAGCACTGATAGAAACGTCTACAGAGCCTCGAAGATTCCTAACTGTCGGCACAGAAGAGCTTCCTGCTGAAAAATCCTTAACTTGAAATCCTGGAATCCAGGAGTCAGGCCTTTACCGGCACCTGTTTGCTGCAGGCACCCAGGACAGGGCTGCCAGCAGCTCACGGTCCATCTGCTGGGAGGTCCTGCTGCAGCCCAGCCTGTTGACTGGAAGTTCAGACAAGCCACATAGTCAGACACCGTTACAAGTCGTAGGCGTGAAACTCAGTTTAACTGAACAGATCTGCAAACAGGGAAAAAAAATAGGGGTGATATTTGCAGCAAACATCATGCTCAATAACATCATAGAATCCTAGAATCACAGAATCCTCGAATCACAGAATCATAGAATCCTAGAATCCTGGAATGAAATGGCTTGAGCTGGAAGAACATGTCTTGGCTCATTGCAATGCATTTACCTGGTGCTTGGTTTGTTCTTCTCTTGCTATGTGCTTGTCTTTGTCTCTCTTTAAAACTGTCTGGCACTTGGTTTTACTGTATTTTCCGTGGAGTAACTGTACGCCAGATGACTGTGTGATTTCACATGAAGTGCTTTTCTGATCTCTTTTAGCTTGCCCATTTATCAAGACAGGTGAAGACAGAGAGAGGTTTGAGCGGTTTGTTACGATGTGTGACTTGGATGCAGTGCATTGCGGGATATAAAACAGAAATGAGCATCATTTGGGGGAACTGATGGGTGGCGCTATCTGTGACATTCAATGTGTGGTTGTCTAGGTTTGGTGCATCACCCCCTCCAGCCAGGAAAGGAAAAAGAAATATAAAAGCACTTCTTGCCTGCCCCATGGGAGCCATATTTCTGTATGTGTTAGGCCAGAAGCAACTTTAGAATTTCAACTTTGATCTTCACGCCTGAAAGCAGCAGGAGGACACTTGCTCACCACAGAAAGCTGTCGCGTCAGACCTTCCCACCACCAGTATGTTATGGACATCCTTGTCCGGTGCTGAGGCAGCGCAGCACGGGCCATTCATTTCTGGGAGCAAACCTAAAAGCCAAGTTCAAACACGCAGCCCATGGTTTCTTTCAGTGAATCATGAATGCTTAGGACCCGTTCCTGCTAGGCCCAGAACATCTCTTGGGAGATCTAGAGACCTCTCACTGATAAGGCAATTATCCCTTTTCAATTGGAAGACTAAGGTGGCAGCTCTCTTGCTTGGAGAATTGCAAGAGAGGACTCGGTGGTTTGAGTTCTGCTTCTGAAAACCCATTAGGGGCGAGCTCACCCCGTTAATTGCCCGGGTAGCATCTTGCAACGTGCGTGGATGTGCAGAAACAAGTGGTTACGTGAACAGCAGATGCAGTTAAACACATACGTGGGTGCACAGCCACATGTTGTTTCTGCTTGTTTGCATGTTGCTTATATCACAGGAAGAGTTTAAGTTAACTTAATGTTCAATTAAGAGCTGACTTGAAGACCATCACGACTTGCAAGAGCAGAAGCCATCCATGTGGGAGATGACCACAGCTACAGCGGTACTTTTTCTTCCATCACATTGTCGATGGTGGAAAGCTCAGAGCCACCAGTGACAGGACTTTCAGGGATTTCTATGGGGTTTGAATCCAGCCCTGATTTACTGTAAATCATTCCTCATCAACCAGTTGCCCCGAGAGGTGGTGGCTGCCCCATCCCTGGAACGATTCCAGGGAAGGTTGGCTGAGGCTCTGAGCAACCTGCTCTGGTTGCAGATGTCCCTGCTCCCTGCAGGGGGATTGGACCAGATGACCTTGAAAGGTCCTTTCCAACCCAAACCATTCGATGATTCTGTGATTTTTCTTTTTATTCAGACAGAGCAGATCTTGGTGGTAACCCCTGGGCAAGATCATGCAGAGTCCCTTGTGAAGTGGATGAAGTGCGTACCTGTATTCAGGAGGTTTTATCTCTTTCTTCCTCTTGTTAGTTGCTTGGCAACTAGAATAATATTACTGCACACACACACATGTTCTGTTAGTATTACCTGCAGTTAGGATTTATATGTAATTGTCATTTTGCAGATCCAAACCCTGCCATTTTGGATACAGCGCTGGTTGCCGTACGGAGCAGCTGCCAACAAGGAGCCTTAAAGGAATGAGTCACATTCTTACACTCTCGACAGGATTAGACATTTCACTCCTTAATGCTTAAATGGATGGTTATTAAAACAAGCCTGTGGTTTGGAGAGAGTAGCAATTCCGTAAGATGCTTATTTTGGTGGCAAGCAAAAATCTTGGTTTGTATCTCCATAGGTTCAGGCTGTATCATCACGGAGCTGAGCAGTGCGGGCTCTGTTCTTTTCCAGAGGGCGCAGTCAGGCTTTGCTGACTCCATTCTTGCTTCGTTGTGATCAACCATGACTCCAAAAGTGAGGACTTCACTGAGAGTGTTTACGGTTCATACCGTGGTTCTGGTGGGGTTCTCCTGGAGCTTGGAAGCTGGTGGTGCCACGGGCAGGCCCACCAGAGCTCCTGCTCCGGGAGCACAGGAAACAAGGGATGTGGGGGACACTGGGGAGAGATCAAGGCTTGAGGGAGACTGTTATGTTTCATCTAGGGTCAGTGTCACCACCTTTTCCAGGGAGCGGTTCTAGAAAGCCATTGCTACTCCCCCACACCTCTGGGGGCAGAGTCTTTCTTTGTTTATTACGATAACAAAAATAATTTGTTTCATGAGCAGCAGAAATAGCGAAGCTTCGTGTTCCTCCGTATTTTTGCCTCTTGGTTGGATTTCTGGTAACAAAGCAAGCGCGGCCTCCGATTGAAGGTTCTTCTGACATAGTGGATCCTTTGGTGTTGCATGTTCTGAGCTCGTCGTCCGGTCCTTCCCCAGCGGCGGTGCTCAGAGGCCGTTCTCCTCCCGGCTGCCACGTTCACGGAGCTTGTTAAGCGTGGTAGAGCTGAGCCTGCCACGCTCCTGCTGAATTAGCTGGTGATGGACCCAGGTCATCAAAAGTCCTTGCCGTGATTGTGGGGAACATGCGCACACATCCACTAAGAACGACTCTGTAAGCTTTTGTTTTCACAGAGTCACAGAATTATTGAGGCTGAAAAAGACCTCTGAGATCATCAAGCTGATATTCTTGGCATATCAGCTGAAAATACGAGAAGCGTTGTATATTGGATAAAAGTTGTAGAGTATTATCTTCCAGTCTCCCCAGCGGAGCTCGGGAGGAGGCTGGAGCGGCAGCGGTGGGGCTGGACACGGAAAACGTGCTGCAAGCAGCGGCCGCTCAGGGCTGGGTGCTGTTACAGGGTACAAAGCACCTGCAGCACTTTGAGGAGAAGCACCGTGACAATCCTCCTCGCAGCCAAACATCCCCGTATATCTGAAACACGTCCCTCTGCATCTCCGTCATGAGCTGCGAGCGATCGGTAAAACCGAAGGCCTCTTGCCTTCCGACAGAGCAGTTGGAGCTGAGGGGCAGGTGATGAAACGTGTTTCTCTTCACTCTGCCTGGATTAAGCACGTTCCGTTGCTCCCCGGGAAGAACCTTCAACGGGCTGAGTGTTGTTAACAGCAGCTAATCTGATGGTGCCAAAGCAAGTTCCTACACATCAGTCACATGCAGCTGGTGGAAGAGGCAAAGCCTTGCTCTGCGGTGAGCGAGGGGAACGCTCTCCCAGTCTCACTCTCAGCTGAAGTACACGAACAACGTGTTCTGAAGGGCCAAAGGCAAGTACAAATGGTGATGGGGAAGGGGCCAGCCCTGATCCACGAGCAAACAGGGATTTCTTTTAAGGATAGGGAAGAAAACAGAGGTGACGTACTGCAGTGTCTGTTAGGAAGGGGTTAATGCCAAGGAGAGGCAATTAGTGCATGGAAATAAAGCCTCTGTGCTTTCCTGATGGTGGAGATGCTAGAACAAAGTGAAATGTGGAGTTATTTGGGGATTGTGAGTGAAAGTTGTGCTGTTTTAAAAGTCACTGGTTTTTAGGCTCAGGTCTGTTTTGGGAAGCGGGGAGAGGGGCAGGTGGTGCTTTGTGCTTTGTGCTTAGAGTTGAACACTCATCTTGCGCCGTTTCTTCTTTCACCACCACATCTATTAATTTGATTAATTTTGAAAAAGGGAAGGACTAAAGCCCTCTGGTCTTTCAGAGATCCCTACCACATGTGCTCAGTGGTCCACCTTTACAACTGTGTGTCGGTTTTCCATGGATCCTGTTCCAAAACTGGTACTAGATTCTGGCCTGGGCTTTTCTAGCACAGATCCAGAGCAACTCCAGTGGCCTCTGGTATCACTTGCAGCAAGATCTGGCACATAGTCGTCTTTTTTTTTTTTCTCTCTTTTTTTTTTGCAGGGGGAGCTCCGGTCCTGTCTGTAGGTTGGCTGTTGTACTTGCCCTCATGTAGCTTAATTCTCATCCCACCCACTACCAAAGCAGTTCTCAGCCCCTTCTGTGATCCCTGTATGTCGCCCGCTGCTGGACACCCTGGGTCATATCAGAAGTGGCTTCAGCCTGAGAGGTCTGATCCTGTGCCTGGAGTAACATTTGGAGGTGGACAGGCAGCATGGGGTACAACGGTCCTTTCATCCACGTTGGCTGCTTGCGTTGGACCTTAGACTCCCAAATAACTGAACTGGTTTTCTCTTTAGAACCTAAAGCTTAACTTCTGCAGAACCTGAGGGGGCCAGCAGAGGAAATACCGATACCAAAGGACTGTGACAACCTCCTGCTGAGCCTCCTGACTTCCAACTCTGTGCTTTTAACTACAGGGCCACCCCTTGTGCTATCACCATTTATGTGCAGACCAAAACCAAGCTGACGAAAGCCACCAAACAGTGTCCAACTTAGAGGAAGCATCTGCTGAACATACAGACCTCCATTCAACCAAGGAGGGGCAGGCTGGACTGTTGTGTTCCACAGCTCCCCTGTGCCACCGCAGAGCTGGTGCCATTTCAGCAGTGGATAATCATTGGACATGCTTTGGAAGGCTCTCAAGGATGAAAAGGCTCCGTGTAATTGTAGAGGTGTTTTGTTTTTTTTCCCCTCTCTAAGGCCAGCACTTGGCTTGGACTATCCCAAGCGGTTAAATTTATTAATAGTCTGTTTCTGGAGCCGAAGTGACTCCATAGAGGGGAGTTATTCCATGCAAAACAAAACAGGAAAAGAAAACAATGTCCAACTCCTCCGTTCTGGAGGGGTGCTCAGAAAGCAGCATTGTTCCACCTTCTGACGTCAAGCCGAGGAGACCTAAGACAGGGCAGCCATTGCGGGAGGAGAGCGCTGTGGTCCAGCACGGAGACGCTCTGCGGCGGGAAGGACACAGAGAGAGCATTCAGGGATGAAATGTGGCTGCCTCGCTTGAAAATGAGCCTGTTCCTGGCCAAGTCACTGCCCTGAGCATTCAGCAAGAGAATCGAAGGGGGAGACCTTCCCAGGCAGCAGCACAGCCTGTTATTTGATGGGCTCCAAGTGCTCGTACCCTTGGAAGGCAGCAGGATCCTAGAATCCCAGACTGGTTTGGGTGGGAAGGGACCTTTAAAGGTCATCTAGTCCACATCCCCCTGCAGGGAGCAGGGACATCTGCAACTGGAGCAGGTTGCTCAGAGCCCCATCCAACCTCCCCTGCAATGGGGCCAGGGATGGGGCAGTGACCACCTCTTGGGGCAACCTGGGCCAGGGTCTGACTGTTGAGTGGAAAATTAAAGGAAGCCTCTCAGCTCAGGAGAACCCAGTAGGATGATGTTGGTTTTTTCGCAACTGATGTTCTGATGTTTTGATGGTGACTTCCAAGTCTTTGTCCCACACCGGCTAATAAAGCCACGTGGGCTGAAAAGGACAGGGAGAGAGAAAGTAGGTTTGCTCCAGCTCATCATAGTAAGGCACCTGGCGTTGTGAAATACTGGAGACAGTGGCTCCTTTGAAAAAATAAAGCGTAGAACTTTTCCCATGGCAGGGAGTCCTCCCTAGAAATGTTCTTCATCATGAAAACCCCAACATCACCTGGCTCCTTCCTTTCCCCTCCTCATGACTAAATATAAAATATTCTTCACGTGCCTCTTTCCACGGGGATTCCGCAGCGGTTTGAGCGCTGCTGGCTTTTTTTCACATATTTCAACATATGCCCCTTCTGACGGACAACAATGTGCCTTTCATCGGTTTGAGCTCTCGGGTTAATTCTGCCTACGGAGGAAGAATAAGCTGTAAACATCCCTCGGACAGGGACGCTGAAGCCTGAGGCGAGTTTAGGGAATTACAGGATTACAAAATGGCATGAATTTTAGTGACAGTGCAAGGTATCCACTTAATGACAAGTTCAAGTTCCAGCAGTGAGGAAGTAAGAAGGCAGTAAGGAAGTTTTACCACAAATCAAGGATAAAAAATGGATTATTGGCAGTTGAAGAGTTCGGGGGAAAAGGTTTGTGCTCGTTCCGAATCAAACAAATGGTTTACAAATTTTTCTGGGCAACGAGGATTTGGATGAAAAGCGGTGGTTTGGTTGAACGTGTGGTTGGATTCGCTCTCAAAACTTGGCAGCATTTTAAAACCAGAACGAGATGTCATCTAGAAATGGAGGTGATTTCAACTCAAAGAGCCAACGAGCTTCATTTTAAAACACTTTGCATTTTCTCCTACTAGAAATTCAGCATCCACATTATAAGGAAGTGACCGACCTTGGGCTGGGGCACGGCTGAGACGGCTAATTTTGAATCTTTAACTGAAAATCACTCATCTGGGTGGAGAAGCACATGACCCATCCCCAGCGCTGGGCACCAGGTAGGCTGCGAGGCAAATTAACTCATTACACCGCAGGCTCCTCAGCTTCTTTCGCTCCCTTTGAACACCACAAAATTCCTACTCGTTAGTCACTATTTATACAGTTGCACGCAGAGTCTTTTCTTAAGCATTCACATATTTTATGAAGTTAGAAAAGACTTTTAAGATGCAAAAAAAAAGCCACCAAAAAAACCCCTGATGTTTTTAATGAGTTTAACAATAAACAGGCAGAGACTAAAGCGTGCGTAGTCCTCGGGTCAAACCCGCACCGAATTTCCACTGGCCTCGGCACAGAGCAGCTTCGAGCCCGCCCTTTCACTTCCAAACCACACCGAGCTGGTGAAAACAGAGAGTTTTTTACTGGTGCTTCAGACAGAAATGAAGAATTTTGGAGTGCTGGGGGTCACTGGGAGCTTGCTAACAGCTCGTTGGCATGTGCTGGGCGCTGCTTTGGTTTAGTTTATGCGGAGGAACTCTTTTGTTTGATGTGTCCAGTGCAGAACGATGCAGAACGGGCAGCAGAAAACTTTCTTCACATGCCTTTACATTCAATTGTTAGTCAATGAAAGCACAAATCTGCAGCAGAGGCGTCGAACCCGCTGTGGGGAATGTTGCTCAGATTAAAGAGCTGGCAGGGAAAGACCCTCATGCAAGGGCAGAGAGATCATTCAGAAATAGTCATAAAACACGACAGATCTTTAAATATTTATTAAAAACAAAGTTTGAATGTTAATTCCCCCCCCCCACATCACCCGTGAAAGAGATCCTAGAGATGAGGAAATGAAACCACAAAGCCAGTAAGTGATTTGCCCGAGGCCTCGGCTGTAAATCAGACTCTGAACTTGAGATCAGCTCTTCCTGCTTCCCCCCTTCTCCGCAGTCGCCTCTCCCAGCTCGTGCCTGGGTTCCCCGGAGTGCCACCCAGGAGTGATGCTCCTCCAGGTTTCAGATCTGGGTTCTGCAGCGAGAGATGAACCCTGAAGCTATACGGGGAGCGCTGGGGAGCGACCGTCATCTCTTTACTTCTCCCGAACGTTGCCAGGCTTTGCCTTCTTCCGCTTGTGCGTGTTCTCGTGGCCTTACCGGTGAAAACGCACCTGAGTTCAGGCTGGTAGGGTATTCTGTGTAATTAGTGGGAGAAACCACTGGCATTAGCAGTTTTGTGCTGAAAGAAAAGTTTTTAAATCTCTTTTTAGAGTCTTTCTGATCTTGCTCAACTGTTTCTGTGATTTTGAACTTGGGTGGCCCAAGTCCTACGTGCGCAACCATGAGGCCACCAACGGGCCGGGAGCCCTGCTCCTCCTCCCGGAGACAAACCCGGCTATCTCCCATTCCCTTTTGCACGTTGGTGAAGCCTTGAGCCCAGCCCCGGTGAGCACCCGGGAGCAGCTGGGCTCCCCCAAACCATCTGGGCACCGGAGCTGGGTCCCTGTCCCCACACGGTGCTGTGCCACACGGCGCAGAGGTGCCTGCGGAGCCTCCTGCACCAGACACGCTTCCTCCCGTGGGACTCTCCAGATAACCGGCTTGTGTATTAGAAGTTGTTTACCCCGTGCTCAAAGCAGGATGCTTTCCTTATCTGCAAGCAGAGAAAATTCCCCCCCAGTGCCTCCGTCATTCCTGGCCTGCTCCTGCCTCCTGAGCTTGCTCAGCGCTGGTGGTGGCTCTGCCTTATCTCCAGACAAACCCCGCCTGGAGCAGCCTCCAGGCTTTGCAGTACCAAGACCAATGTCTTCAAAGACTGAAAATTACTCTGTAATTTGAATCTTTAACAGCACATGGAAAAATCTACAGGAACTGGCCTGTGTCATGTCTCCGAATGGCTTCATAAATATAACACTGAGGAATTTGGATACTCTCGTGTGTGTCCGTGATGGATGTTTGTATTTGAAGAAACGCATTTTCTGCTTTTCCCCGTCTCTGCAAAGCAGCTCAAATCCACCGCGCGGCTCCTTTTCCCATCCCTTCCTTACTTTCAACCCAGTCGCCGGCAATCGCACCCGCACCGGAGGACAGGCTTTAGCCCCCATCACTCGTCCCCGACCCAGCGGGCTCCGGTGGCTCCTCCTGGGCCACCGCTATTGTTGTCAACCCCTCTATCTCCATCTGCCCGAGACGCAGAAGCCACACGCAGAAAGTTCGGATACAAAAAAAAGCGGGATGGAATGTATTTATCTGAAAACAATAGTGCGTCTGGATGGAAAAATCAGTGTTTTACACCAATCATGTGGTTGTTATTAATGTTTTCCAAAACACCCAGAGGTACCTTCTGTGCTAAGTAAGAGCAGCCTGGGCTCTTTCGCTTTAAAAAGCAAAATGTGCGTCTCTGCACCTAAAACCTCTCTCGTAGTTCAGCCCCGTGTGGACGCCCAGGCGGCTGCCAGAGGCATTTCCCGTTCCCCCCAAATCCGCAGTCACAGGGCTTGAGCTCAGCCCAAGATGCTGCAGCAAATATTTATGGTTGCGTTTCAACGCCGCTTTTCCATTCCCTTCCTTAAAGCAGGAGAATGCCCTGGGAGCGTGGATCGAGCCTGAACCGTGCCGCGCTCCGTTTCTGCCGAGGTGCCATCTCCAGAGCCACGGCAGCGCTGGGGGGACGCCAGTGGCTACGACGCTGCGGGTGGTACCGTGCGCTCCCGCCGGCTTTCACAAGCCGTGCTTCAACCGGGCAAAGGAGCAAACCCAGCGGAGAGCCGCAGCAAGGAGGGATTGTTTCAAGTGGCTCCAGCAGCAAAAGGCCAAGCTGGAGGGTTCATTTCCTCGGCCGCAGAGCTGCTGCAGCCCCAGAAACCCAAGATCCGCTGATAGCCATTGAGCAGGGATTTCCATTTTTGGTGCGAGCTCAGACTTAAAATAGACAAGTCGAGCGAGGAAGAAACTCTGTTGACAGAACATAGGGAACATTCCTCCAGTGTACTTTTGCAGAGGACTATCTCTGTCTTTAATCTCCGCGCCGTTTCCTGCAGGTCTCCCGGGCCCAGCTTCCCTCTCATTGTTACTGGTGCTTTTGGAAATGACCTCAGGCGGTTTGCAGTGACTGGCGACCCACGGTCAGAATGACTAACCCAGTCTGTCTCCATCCCTTGGACATGTCCCATTGACTAAATAAATGACAGGCACTGACATGTGAATAGAAACAAAAACAACCTGACAAGTGAAATCTTAACTCTTTGGAGCAAAGAAACTGTCTGGACGCCTGTTGGACCCGCCAGTGGAGAGGAGGGGAATGGCTCCAAACTGTCCTATCCGTGGTCAAAACACAGCAAGCCTCCCCAGGCTGCTCAGGACACATGCAGATGGGGCAGACAAATACCTCTAATATTATTTTTAATTGCTTAAAATTGTTTTTCTGAAGCTTTTTATCTCAGCGCATCTTTAATTAAAAGCGCGGCTCGGTGTTTAGACGGCCATTTGTGCGTCTGGCTTCGGCATGAATAATTCCACCGAAGGTCTCACGCAAGGGTTAACGACGAGCGAGTCTGTCCCAGATCTCAGGCCTACATTGTACCCAGAAGAGCAGCTCTGTCACACATTAGAGGGGAGCCGATAGGTGCTTCCCACCTTCGAGGTCCCACCTACTGCACCTAAACACCCCATGGACAGGTGACCCTGGTTCCCTCAACGCTTCTATGGAGCCCACCGTCATCTGCTACAATCAGCTTTGGGAAGGGTGTAAGGATGGTGATGAGCTCCGAGTGGGATGGGCGGATGGATTTATGCCTCTCCTAAAGGCCCCCGGTGCTGGATCCTGTCAGATTTCAAGGACTGAATTCCTCCGCGCATTTTGCCAAGCTCCCTCCATTCCCCCTGGCCCAGCTGAGCCACACCAGTTTGAGGACATGCCACACCACCCCAGCACGATGGGTTTTCTTTTTTAGAGCCCAGACAAGCTGCCTTTGAAATCTCACAATAGTTTTACCAGTAAGAACAGAATTAGTGTTAATAAGCTATGTTTGTGGATTTTTATTTTTTTTTTTATTTTGGTTGGAGAAGTAGGAAAGTATTCTCTTTAATATAATCAGAATACATTTGAAACTCTATAATTACAATAATTAATAATGCTGCTTAGCAGTTATTAGCACTCAGTGCATTGTTAGGATGGCTGCATTAGCTAAGGTTTCATAACGAGGTGCCTATAAATCCGAAAAAGAAAATAACGATACGGGGAGTGGTTGTAGCGCTGCGGTCTGATGGCTTCTTGCTTTAATGTAAGTAACAAATAATTCCCTCTGGCTCTCAGCATTTGTGGATAAGGCCATAAAAAAGGAGGGGGAGAAAATAAAAAAGAAAAAAAAAAAAAAAAAAAAAAAAAAAGGAGGAAACCTCAGCTAATAAAACTGCCACCCTTGCTTTACGACTCCGAGAGAAGCGTTGGTTGTTCGGCCGCTGCCGATATGAATAACTCGTGGTGGGGTGGCTGATGTCATTCTCTCGTCCTGCGCACTTCACGGTCGCGTCGAGAGTCCGAGGCCTGTGTTTGGCAGCGTGATGGTCCTCGGAGCCAGGCACCGGCGATCCGATCCGGTGGGTCACCGTCACCACCGCCGTGAGCGGTGGCACGGCGAGAGGATGTGCTGGGCGGCAGCCCTCAGCTGGTGGAGGTGTTGGCAGGAAAATGATGTCCTAACCTGGCTTTGGGGGTTATTTTTTTTAATAATGCAACACAATTTGTTGTCTTTCCTCCCACGTGACTCTTGTCTTTAGCTGTTGTAGACTGTCTGCTGTCCCACTAGCACAAGGCTGGGTGAAGTTCAATGAAGAAAGAGCCAGTCCCAGGAGAAGTGGGACAGGAATTGCTGGGGGGACCCAGACTCAGCACACGCTCCTCCTCTCTCTCTCTCTCTCTCGTTGTTTTTTAGGTCTCGGTTCACCACATCTGATCACCGTGCGATCACAGCCGAATAAAGAGGCTGAGAACTAAAACCCACTCACCTTAACATAAAATCTGTTTTCTATCACCAGATACCGGCTCCAGTTGGTGCTCCATCCTCTCATTCTCATCCCACGTTATGCTGGGATAGCCTGATGGACCATGAGAAGCCTTTTGCCGTTTCCAGACAGCAGGACAGTTTTGCCTCCCGGTGCCAGGTCAGTTCTAGCGCGGGGCTGGACTTTGGGTCGGGTGGGTAAGAGCTGGGGTGCAGGGTCAGGCCGTGCGGTCAGGTAATCGCACACACGAGAAGGTAAATAAATGGTCAGATTTTGGCTGGGTCCTGTGCACTGCAGGTGATAAAACTACAGCAGTTTACACCCTCTGAGGGTTTGGCTGCTAGAGACAGCTGGCCGAGAAATACCAGTGAAAGGGTTTAGCGGCAGAAATGTGGCCAAACTACGGAAAACCCCAATCGTGGCTCCAAAAGGATGAGAAGGGGTCTGCAGAGGAGACCTGCACCTCCAGAGCTGCCTGACTCCAGAGGGGTTTCCTCCAGGCACAAACCGGCGGGTCCGTGCCCGTGTGCGGCCGTGCCGGTGGCCGGGATGGGTGCCCAGCAGGGAGGTGTGCTGCTGGCATCCAAGGGAAGAAGCTGCTGCTTCTGATCATCTCAGGCCTGAGATGTTTGAGCCAGCAGTTTACTGGACAGCTTCTCATCACAGTTTGAGGTGCAGTAGGACCAACCCCACGGGGTCCCTACTCCCCAAGGGGTTTTCTCATTCCACGGTGTGGCAATGGGACAGAGAAGATCCGCTGGAGACCTGACTGGCTTCCAACCACCATCTCCTTTCTCAGCAAAGCCTGCTTCATGTGCTGGGTGTCTAAGAAGCAACTGTGCTGCTGCGGGGTCAGACTGTAAACTGGCGTGTCCTGGTGTCTACTGAAGGATGATTAGCCCTCAGTAACAGCCAGCAGTGCCAATGACTTCAGGGTCACCTCCTTTCCTCCCTAACCCTGCTTTCTATTTTCACATACTTCTGCATGAGCAAGCCCTGGAGATCCTGCAGGCGGCTGCCAGCCGAGAAACTCAAAGTACAGTTTCAACACTAAAAGAAATGCAGTTTTGGTACTTTAGCAACGATTGCCTCTGGCTACCTTTGGTCCGGGCTCAAAACAGAGAAGACAATATTCTCTTTTTCCCCGTAATGATTTTCATACCCCCATTTTGAGGTTACCAGAAATGTGAGGAAGCATCAGACCAGCGCATGCTGGTTTCACAGACGTGTCCCGGGACCAGCTTTTGAAGCCTGCTTGGGTTTGGGGCTTTTTTTTTCCTGCATTCAGCCTCTCCAGCCAATGACTCAGTCCCTATTTCTATTCTCTTCCCACTTCTGTTCCTGCTTCTCTAAAGTTTTGGTCAGTGGCAGCAGCTTTTGCTAATGTCTTGTGGCTGCCCCTCTCCGAGTTATTATTGGAGATGTCTACGAAATAACAGTGCTGCTCTTTAAGACGCTCCTGCACCACTGCAGAAAATATTTACCAAAGATGTGGTAAGCAGCTCTTTACTGGAGGGACTGGCGTCTGCTCTGAAGCGGACCAGACGCCAGTCACTTCAGCAAAGAGCTGCTGCAACAGAACAAATTGCCCAGGGCAGCAGATCTTGGGAAGGGAGAAAAGCCAGCAGCCCAGTCTGTCTGTCTTTGTGTTTTCGAAAGGAGAAAAATTATCTTTTTACAAGCCTGCCCTAGTTGGCTCTGACCAGCTCTTCCCAGAAAATACCATCGTAAATAGAAGAGCAAACTATTGCACAAACGGACAGGTTGCCATTTATATCTGACCTTTCTCAGATGGGCTTCGATGGCTTCGTCAACCTCTCCTTCCTTCTCCTCCAGCCCCACCGTGGTTTTAGCTCCCGCTTCTAGGAGAGCACCACTGGACACAACCAGCCTCAATTCAGACCCATTTTGGACCTATCCATACACTCCCTCTGCTCTCTGGAGCAGCTCCAAATAGAATAATCCTTTCTTTTTTTCCCAATCGTGCCCTCCCAGGGAACTTCCAGTTTTGTGTTTGCAAATTGCGTGGGTAAATATGGATAGGGGTAGATTATATTTTATTATTTTTTTCAAACACCCTGGGCTTGGCATATTACGGTTTGTTACTCGATCGTGCGGCGCTGGGCTGTTTTTCTTACTCAGATAGACCCTTCCCGGCTCAAAAATGACAATTCACCGAAGCCAAGCTGAAAAAAAAAAAAAAAGTAAAGGGCCATTTCAGAAGTGGGTGTTATCTGCCTGGAAAAGGCTCCAGAAAGGCAGACAGTCTCCACAGGCTGCTGAATAAATGCTGATAAAAGGGACAAACTCCTGTGTGTTTGTTATGAGTGGTGTGGCTGGGAGATGTATTCTCGGGTGAACGCGGGCACTTGTCGTTCCCTTCCTATTTGAAAAGAGCATCTGTTGGACGGGATATCACTTGACCCCAATAACCAGCGCAGGACAGGAGGAGTTTAATGACCAGCCCTGCAATTCTGCCTCCGACTGGGGAAGGAAAGAACGAGGCTGAGGTAGATGCTACGAGTTTCTTTGGGCCTGGAAATCCCCAACCTGCTCTCATACAGACGGATGGGATGAACTCTGCACAGGAGTCTCAGAGGTTGCACCATCCTTGGACTGGCTGAATGCGTCTTCTCCTCCTCATCCACTTCTCCATCTTGCACCTGTACCTCCTCATGCGAGTCCTGGGAGCCCATCGCTCAGCTTGCGCTGCCGCGGGATCCCCTGGAGGGTGATTGCTCGTAACTGACCGCGAGGTGGGATGTCCTCCTGGATGAAGCACTAGGTTAAAGCTCAGGAATCAGTGTCTTCATCCTCTCCACCCACATGCCTCATTTTATTAGATCGTCAGTTTAAAAGGACATAGAAACTCACTGTCAATGGCATCAGGAAGGACACTGACAGGTTTGATGGCAGATCTTCCCCTAGATCAGCAGCTTCATTCCAGAGCACAGTGGAATAATGATGCCTGTCATTGATTCCTGTCCCGCACTGGTGGTCAGGAGATCCGTGCCTGCAGCTCTCCGGTGAATGTAAAGCAGAGGTAGGGCCACAAGATCCTGTTGTTTTGAGGAATTGTAGCTTTGCTTTGCAACCCCAAGACATCCTTGGAAACCCACATTCGGAGGAGCAGTGGCCTAACCCCCTCCATCTTCTCTACAGTGCTCCTTGGATGCCTACAGCAGTTTAGGAACTCCTGCCCTCATTCGTGCTGGCCAAAAGTGCAGGATGACAGCTGGGGAGCCTCCTCAGAGAACAGTCCATTCCCCCTGCACCATTTGATCTCTCCTACACACGCCAGGGGCCAAACTGGAACTCTCAGTTCTGTCTCACTGAGCATCCAACCAACAAAATCAACTCAGAGCCACTGGGCAGAGGACTGGCAAGGCCACTGAAACGTGGGCATGGTGTTCCCTTGGCTGATACCAACCTCCTGAGCGAGCAGCAGTTGTCGGCCTGAATCCAGGGCGCTCGGCTGGGGAAAAATAGAAAAGAAAGGAATGGTTTTGAGCAGGGGCTCCCCAGCTGGTGGGTGCACATGGCTGCTCGCAGGTGGAGACCCGGGGCAGCTCCCAGCACAGTCCTCTTCAGGTGGAGAAGGTTTCCAGTCCTGGAATTTCATGTGAGCTCTGTTCCCTTCTATAGCAACTCTCTGTTACTTTGGGCAACTTTCCCCTGGACCAGCAAAGATCATTATATCTCTGCAATCCACTGGACTCCATGGCAGCTGGGCACTGACGTGCCTCTGGGGGTCCTTCCCACTGTAAGACCTCCAGATGAATACAAGGGGACATGAACAGCAATTCCTTGTCTATCCAGAGCGTTGTAAGAAAAAATACGGTGCAGGTAAATTAACAACGCTTGCACGGGATCAAGAGGGAGAGCGTAAGGAGGTGGTACAGGGGAACTCCAGAGCTTTGAGAGCTGGGTTGGATTATGCAGCAGGAACTGGCTGATAGACTAGACCTCATCCAATTTGAGAATACACCTGGCTGGCCAGAGGATGAGCTCATGCAGGAGATGCTGGTGCTCGTGGCTGGTGCTGCCCGCGCTCCGGAGATGTACGGGTTGCTGGAGGAGGAATAATAATTATTGACATGAAATTTGCTGAACCTCAGAAGTTTGGCTTGAGTTCAGTTCAAGTCCAACGGCTTCTCCTTTTTCCCTGGCTGGTTTTGCGCCTGCCAGGTCGGACGTGCCGCACACCGGAGATGCAGCCACGTGCGGGCGGCCAGCAGAAGGCCGGACGGGCTACTGGCAGCGTGCCCTCGCCCATCTCCTTGCCCATAACGCCGGTGAAGGGAAAGCCTCGGCCCGCTTCGTGGAGCTCTTCATCCTTTTCCACGTACGGGTAGCTCTGCTTTGCTGAGGTTACGCTGGATTTGTTGGAGGTGTCTTTTTGAGGCTGCTCGGAGAGAACCGGTCTTCTCAGCCAGGATTTTCAAGACAGAAGATGCTCCTCCTGCTTCGTGTTTCACCATGTGCCCCGTGCCTGACACATGGGGTCCCTTTGGCTTGTTCTCCCAGTGGAAGAATTGCAGTTTAGCCTCGAGGCGACAGCAGATGCAAGCGGTTGGGAAATCGTGAAGAGGTCTGTGTTCATTGCTCTGATATTTGCTGCTGCTTCTTCTCTCCGGGTCTGGATCCCGTGGGAAGCTGCGCCCCGCAGCTCTTGCTGCTTCAGCATCCTTTGCCGTGGCTGAGCCTGGCAGAGAAAGACTCGAGGCTGCGAAGCCGCCGCCGGTCCAGCCCAGCCGAGCTTCTCCCTGGCAGTGAGAGGCGCCTTCTGCAATATTCCCCAGAATCACAGAATCCTAGAATGTCAGGGGTTGGAAGGGACCTCCAGAAATCATCGAGTCCAACCCCCCTGCCAGAGCAGGATCACCCAGGGCAGGCCACACAGGAACAGATCCAGGCGGGTTTGGAAAGTTTCTAGAGAAGGCTCCACCACCTCTCTGGACAGCCTGATCCAGGCTCTGTCACCCTCACAGCAAAGAAGTTTTTCCTCCTGTTGAGGTGGAACTTCCTGGGTTCCAGTTTGTGATCTTTGCCCCTCGTCCTGTCCCAGGGCACCACTGAAAAGAGCCTGGCCCCTTCCACTGGACACCCACCCTATAGATATTGGTAAACATTAGTAAGATCCCCTCTCAGTCTTCTCCAGAGTAAACAGCCTCAGGTCTCTCAGCCTTCCCTCATAAGAGATGTTCCAGCCCTTTAATTGTCTTCGCAGCTCTCCATTGGGCTCTCTCTGGTATTTCCCTGTCCCTCTTGAACTGGGGAGCCCAGAACTGGACACAGTACTCCAGAGGTGGTCTCTCCAGGGCAGAGTAGAAGGGGAGGAGAACCTCCCTCGACCTGCTGGAATGCCTCATTTCACTTTGCCCTGCCTGGAACCTACAATAATGAAACTTTTCAGCACGGTCATGTTCCTAGTTGTCCTGTGTTTTCCAAAGGGAGGAAGTATGGGAATATTCGTCTCTGGCTGAGTGTGAAATGACACCACATGGCAGTGGGACTAAACAAGGTCCCTCTGGCCATGGTTGAGGAGAGACAGATGAAAATACAGCTTTTATTAAGGGGGAAAACCCACCTTTCTCTGCTGTGGAGGCTGATAAAAGGTCAGGATGAAGGCAGCCTTTCTGTCCTACAAGACCTGAGACACCAGTGCTTTCCTTGGATTGCAGCAAGACTTTACTGGGATGCCTTGAGTTTGTCTTCCTCCAGAATGAAATCAGCAGCCCAGGGGATAATCCTGTCCTCACGGCACTGGCCTGACCTTCGTTCTGACCCAAACTAGGAAACTGAACCTAATACCCCATGTCTCAGACGAGCGCGCTCATCTCCGGCGGTACAGTCAGACTCTTTCTCCATAAATAACTGCTTAATTATTTATACAAATTGGTCCGGCTCCACCCTGAAGAGATTTAAAGAGATGGGGCTGCAGTTGCCCATAGAGCCAGGTCTTCTCCTGGAATGAAAGAGTCCATGTCCCTGCGGTGAGCGAGGGGCCACCCCTGGGGCGAGGACCACCACAGATGGGTGCCGTCACCCATCGATGACGTTCTGTTGGGAGATGATTTTACCCCTGCGGGTTTGACTAGAAATTTGGGCTTGAGCCCAGGCGACCTTGCCAAGCAGAACTTCGTGGAAACTGCTTGTTTGATACCAAAAAAAAACCCCAAAAAAACAAGTTTTGGTTTTGCCGAACTGACATTTTCTGACCCAAGAAAACACGCCGTCAAAAAAACTTCCCAACCACTCTGCTGGGAATGTGCTCTTTGCCATCAGTCCCCAAGGCTGCAGCGCTGGGGTGTTGAAATGTTACTACAGCCCTGGAAACTGTGAGTCAGCTTGTCCCCACCCACAGCAGATACTCGTGGGAAGGGCCTTGAAAAGCCTGGAAACTCAGCAGCTCTTGCCTCGTGGAGTTTCCATTAACCCATTAACATTAATTTCAAGTCTGGTGAAATGCAGCATTTGGCAAATTTCTATCGGACTTTGTCCCTCTTTTCCCCCGTCCCCTTCCTGATTCTGATAAAGTTTGGATGATATTTTAATTTCAACTCATCCCCTAAACAACTGGGCTGCTCACTCCCTGAGCCTCTTGGGACAGGCTGGGCAGCCAACCCAGCACCCGCTGCGGTGCCACGGGATCCAGTGGGGATTCGGATGGGGTCACTGGATGGAAAAACTTTCACCCCACTCAGAGGAAAAGTGCCAGCCCAAACTTCACTGGTGCAATAAACGCAATAAATGCCCTGACTGGGGCAGCTCCTGGCAGGTGTGTGTGCCGGCTCCGCAGCCAAACCCTGCCGCAGTGGGATTTGCAATCCCACTTTTGGGACGCGAGGTCGGTGGGATACGAGCCGTGCTTCCAGCGGGAGAATCCACCCCGCTCCGGCTCCGCACGGTTTCCGCGCGCCCGCAAATTCAGAGCGGCCTGCGCAAAGCCACCGGCCTCGGGCAATCTCGGAGTCGTCTGCGAACCGCATTTATTGACGACTGGAAAACACGGGAAGGAAGCAAATCCCGGGTGTTAACTCGGCACACGGTGAGGTGGAACAACCCTGGTGCGTGTCTCAAGACCGGTGGCAAAGGGCGGCTCCAGCTCAAGCCCAGAGAAGCCGGGATGGGCTTTTTGGGGCTTTTTTTTCCCATCCTCTGCACAAAGCATTTTGAGATGCCGAGGTCTGGGAGCTGAGAGCCCAGCGGCTGTGAAATTCTCCACAAAGGAAAATTCTTCAAAGATTTACTATGAATTTTTTTTTTTTAATTTTAAACTTTGGATTTATCGAAATGCCTCGCTCTGATTTTAGCTTTTCCCAGTTTGAAGACGGTCCAAAGTCCTCTCGCTGTGTGTTACTGCACAGAGCGTAACTTTTGCAAGAGTAAAACGAAAAGTCGGTTTGAACTGGAAAATCACGGCAATGTCATTAAAACAAAGGAAACGGGGCGTTCTGATGTTGTCAAAACTTTTTTTCTTTTTCCCTCTGGTTCCTTTCAAAATCAGCTTCCAGCAAAACCAGCCTGATTTTATGAGGCATTTTAGTTTTTGGCAGAGCCCCTTGATCAGGAGCAGCCGTTTTGCCGTGGTTTCGTACGCTGTGCCCCATCCCTGGGTGGTGACATGGGGGTGCAAAGTGTCCCCCCAGGCTCCACTGTCCCTCAGCAGCGAGTCAACGGGGTCCCCATCTCAACCTCGTTTTCAAGGCATTAAAATAACCTACAAGTTGAGCAGCTAAACCCCTATTTAAATGGTAGATACTCGCTTTTTGTTACAACCTCTGCATCCTTCTCTTCGACCGGAAACATATAAAATACTAGAGATTAAAAAAAAAACAAAACCAACAGAAAAAGTCAATGGCTGCGCTGGCCCCTCTGGCTGCAGTTGGGATTTGGGAAGAGGTTGGTGCCAGTGTCCTCCCGACCACCCGCAGTCCTCCTGGGCCCAGGAGGATTTGGCTTTCTATAGTACCTGGGAGATCCGTGTCAGATAAGACTGGCAGGCTTTCAAAAGCTTCTCTCCAGCTTTTGTGCCAAGACCTATAGGATGAGTTCCAGAGCATCTCCCAGGAATGTTTGTTATTACGACAGGGGAAAAAAAAAAAAAAAAAAAGAGAGAGAAAGGGGGGGG
>VWZK01000328.1:0-34016 GCA_013396935.1 Baryphthengus martii
GGGGGGACACAAAAAAAAAATTTCACTTTTTTGTTGCATGCCTTCTGCAGAACGGCTCACTGCATTTCTGAGTCTTGGCTCTGAAGCCATGGAAAAGAGTTGGGGTGCAGAGCATAGGGGAGGTTGCGGGCTGGCAGCTGGAGAGCTCTCTGCATCACTGGCTGATGCTGGCTTGCAGAATCACTGGAGCATCCTGTTCAGCCTCAGGCAGGTGGGGGCAGTTCCTTGGGACACTACATTCTATTAAACTGCGTGTTTTACCCTATTAAGATCTCCTTTCACTCTGCTTCAGGGAGTGATTAGCCTTCTACCAAGAATCTAATGCTGCGTTTTATTCAAGCTGCTCAGGAAATAAAGATTTCAAACCTTGAAAGCGTGGAGCTGGCAACTAGACAGATCCTCCTTCCTTTTGAAATAAGTGGGTGTAGGCTGGTAATTGCTGAAACAAAAAGGGATTCGTTCTCTATTTGTTTCCTTCCTATATAGAATTCTCTATTAAAGCTGATAGCTGTCTACAAGTTCAACAGTGAATGACCTCTTAAAATGCAAATCAAATGCAAAAACCAGTTTTTAATAAAAATAAAAAATACATCTAAAAGATGTTTTCTTTTTAGAATCTTCCATACACCTGAATAATGTAAGCAATATTAATATGCTGGAGAGTATACTCTTTCAGCTTGGTTTGAGCAAGTAGTTATTGCCTGTCTTAAGATACTCATGTATAGTTACAGTGAGGACAATCTTTGTTTATTATTTTATATGATGTTTGCAAAAGAAAACATGACAGTGAGAAAACACTTTGCATACTTTTTTTCATTATTTTATTTTCAAAATCCGTGGAGGAATCTAAATTAGCATAGGATTGTATTCTTAAGACTGGTTGTCAGCAAACTTTTGAAAATCAGTCAGTTAAAAAGACTATTGTCTCCTACGTTCAGTCCTTTAAAAGTATTTTTCCATTTTTTTCTCCTGCAGTGTTTCTTATATAACACCAGTATTGGTATCTCTCACTAAGTATAGCTCATGGTTCTTCCAGAAGCATATTGTTTTTCAGCTCAATTATTTGTTCTTCACAACTGCACATGCACAGTAGTAATCAAATCAGGCTGTTCCTTCCTTTTCATTTGAAAGTCACTGATGTTGTTACTTGGCTTGCTATTTGTGATCTTTCCATGCATTTCATTGCTTGTTTTTTACTGTTTTTTTCTGCTTGATAGAAAAAAGCCTCCAGTGGATAGTAATTACTTCTTTCTGGATAAAATAGATTTGACATTGAAAACTAACAGGTTTTTTTCTGGTGTATTTTTCTCAGGTATTCTAATTACAGATGGTATTTGTTGAGAGGTACAAACTCAGTATTTGAGATGTAAGAGATGCTATGTAGGTTTTGTTTTTTCCCTTTCCTCAAGATTGAAGGGACAGATTGCGGGTGTACCTTTAAAGAACAGTACCTGTTTTATGCTTAAAATTTGTAATCTCTTAGCTAAACATTTTTGTTTTAAAATCCTCCCTAGCGCAGACTTTATCCTAAAGATTCTTGGGTGATAATCTTACAATGTATATACTCCTCCAATTTTTTGTCAGAGATGGTGTTTTGTAGGATTTTTTTAAACTTACTTTGTTATTGACTGAGTATTCCAGTTCAGTCTGTGAAGAAGTGCTGTTTAATTTTGTTTCATTGGCATCTTGCATGTCTAGAGTTCGGGTTGTTCCAGTTGCAGTGCAGTTGTCAGGTTTGAAAGCTCATCATAACTTTTCATGCAGATTTTCACCTGCAAGTTTTGGAAGGTTATGCCCGGTGGTCTCAGTAGGAACATACTAATGGACACTTTCCCTTGGCTTCTAAAGTCATACCGTGAACTGTAGCTGACTGCACTGTGGTTTGGATCAGCTTTCAGAGCCCATGGGACCTGTGATGTTAAGACAAAGAAGGTGACATTGGGAGGAAGTCTATTAAGATGTAGTGTTGCTCTGAATGGTGTTCAGAACTGCACTAGAGATTACAGTAGTGGAGCTTATGTTTAAAATAATTTTTTTTTTAAATGTTTGTTTTGTTTTTTTTAATCTCTTGAAAATTGGTTCTGTTCTAACTCAAACCAGGACAAATCTATAAGTGTCTTAAATAATACTGTGAGCTCAATCTGCTGTTCTGAAGGTTGATTTGAACTAGCTCACTGTCTTGTAACTCTGAAGATGCACAGATGCAAGAGATTTAATAGAGAGGGTGTTACAGGAAGGGACTGCATCCTCAACACCTAAATTCCTACATTGTGAAATGTGAGCTCAGGTTGTCTTGTTAAAAAGTTCCTGATTGAATTACAGGATGGGAAACAGCAAGTAGACTTGGAGAGGGACTTTTTATAAGGGCATGTGGTGATAGGACAGAGGACAATGGTTTTAAACTAGAGCAGGATCGATTTAGATTAGACATTAAGAAGGTGCTCTTTACTATGAGGGTGGTGAGACACGAACAGGTTGACTAGAGAAGTTAGGGAACCCTCATCCGTGGAAGTATTTAAGACCAAGCTGGATGAGGCTCTGAGTGACCTGGTCTAGTCGGGGGTTGGAACTAGATGATCTTTAAAGTCCCTTCCATCTCAAGCCATTCTGTGAAGTAGACTAAAGTACTAAGCCCAAAACTATTGATAATAAACATCGAAAAACTTGAAGTGCATTATTTTTATTAGATGCTGCCGCTAGCCTCTCATACTGTGGCAGTCTCTGCTCCAGACACTGATTCAATGACTTTGTGATGAAATTTTCAGTATCTCTAAGGTGAATAAACCTACAAACAGAGCAGTAACACAAAGCATCCTTTAGAGGCACAGCTTTCTTGGCTCTACTGTTGTCTTTGTCAGAAATCCATAATGAAATTTGTTTTTCTTAACTGGTAGCAGGAAGGCAGAAAACAATATTTCTTGTTGTGTGAACAATTATACCATGAGTATAATTGTTCTGTTGTTGTTCCCTTGACCAAGTATTTTGACAGCAGTGTAGATTGTTCTTAGCTCAGGCCCGTGGACAGCTCTTTGTGATGCTTCAGTACAAGTTTCCCTGCAGGTCTTGGTATCAAACTGTTCTTGTTAGAAGTGAGACTGCTTATGGTGTTGAGGCTGTGTCTGGATCAGCACCTGAATTATTACAGAATGACTGGAGTTGGAAGGGACCTCTAGAGAACGTGTAGTCCAACTCACTCACGAGGACAGGATTGCCTAGAGCACATTACACAGGATTGCATCCAGGTGGGTTTTGAATGTCTCCAGAGAAGGAGATGCCACAACTTCCCTGGACAGCCTGTTCCAGTTCGTCACCCTCACAGTAAAGAAGTTTTTCTTCATACTTAGATGGAACGTTCTGCGTTCCAGCTTGTGCCCGTTGCCCTTTGTCCTGTCATTGAGCACCACTGAAAAGAATCTGGCTACGTCCTCCTTACGCCTACTCTTTAGATATTTATAGACATTGATAAGGTCTTCTCTCAGTCTTCTCTTCTCTAGGCTAAATAGTCCCAGCTCTCTCAACCCTTCCTTGTGAGAAAAGCCTTCTCTCTGTATTCTGAGTGAGCTTGTCCCTTCTACAGAGAATAAGATTACAAGCCGGGTACTGTGGGCTGTGAAGCTAACCCATTGGGTTTCCTCATGGACCAAGATGGAGTAGTTCAGGGATGTGCCAGGATCTGCAGCACTGTGACTTGGGTTCTTTAGCCAGCCCCTCAGACAGCCCTTTGCCGTGTGTGTCAGGAAGGGAACAGTTAGTGTAGTGACACGTTTGTACATCAGCGAGTGCGCACGCACCTCTTGGGCTGGAGACACTGGAAGGAAGGAGTTGAAATTCGTGAAAATGTGACTGAACTCTCTTGTCTTCATGTTTGGTTCTCTGGGACAGAGTAGTTCTTTTAGTTCTTGTTTCTGCTTGGGGGTACCGGTGAAAAGCTTGTTTATGAAAATAAAAACATGTTTGTTAGATAAAGCTGTGTAGAGCCCTTAAAACTGTTGTGTTTTAGTAAGCAAGCTGTGAATTATAGTTTCTCTTCTGTGAGAACAATCCTGACTTAGCACTACTTCACTGTTTCCCATCACTGTCGTCTATATGTGCCTATAAATAAGTAAAAATGGGAAAGCTATTAGAAAAATGCTTGCATTACATTTTTCAGTGGATCTTTGTTCCTAATGAGGGATTTCTTTTGATTGTGGAGGTGAGGAGAAAACCTCATTACTATGGTTCTGGTGTGTGTTTGCCTAAGACTGGCATCAAATTTAGTAACTTCTCAGTGAACTAAGGCAGATCTGTCCTCTAAAGCTTGAAGTGACCTTTGTTTTGTTTCAGCACCTGATGACTGATGCAGTAGAAAATGTACTTTTGTATTTGGTGTTCTGTAGGAAGTTTGGCTTCTGGGCTCTGGATCATGATGCACCTTTTTGTTGTTTTTGTTTGTTTTTTTCCAGGTTTCTTAGTACTGCAAATCTTCTGTCTAGGTGGTACTTCTCTGTCATGAGATAGCCTTCTGCATTGTAGGTTTCATTAGCTGAACAAACCTATCACAGATGTGTTGGAAGGATTTCAAAAGGAAGGGTTTAATGGAACTGTGCACACAGGGGCTCTTTTATAAAGACATGTGAAGGCTTCTCTAAAGGCGTGTAAGGTTTACTTTGTGTAAACATAAAAAGAAATATCATTGTATTGCAGTATATGATTTTTTTTTAAATCTCCTCTTAAAAAGGAATATCTGCAAAAGATAATATAAACAAAAAACTCCAAAAGATTGATCATCAGACCAAATCTAAGAGAGGTCTCAGATTTGTCATGTAACCTGAAGACCAACCTATTTCCTTTATAACTCTGTGAAATTTTCCAAGATGTGTATGTGATAGATGAATCAGTTCTGTCTTGGAGTTTCTGGATATTGTTAAGTTGTGCAAGGGTGGAGATACTAATTAAATAAAAAATTCCTACACCGAACAAGCTACTTAACGCTGCTACTGAGAGTTAATAAAAGTTCTTTTCAAGAATTTAAAACATTTTCTCTGCATGTACACACACTACCCTGAAGAATGTGAAATCAAACTGTTTCTCTGATAAATCTTCTCCTTTTAAAGACCTGAGTACCAATTTCTGTTTCGAAGTTTGAAACGTTTTTTCCAAGGGAAGCTGAGGAGAGCTTCTGGTGTCCAATTAATTCAATTTACCTGCTTGTGTAGTGCCCCCTGGTGGGCTGCAGCTCGAGGGTACCACTGTGGGACCCATGCCAGGCTTCTCAGCTGTGTGGATTGTTCCTGAAATTCATGTATAGCTTCATATTTATCTGCCTGCTCCCTGGAGGGCATAACAATGATGGCATTTTTACTTACTTGGATAAACACGTTGTGCCATTTGTTTTATTCCTGTTTACAAAAGCTTTGTGCTACCACCACCATCTTCAAAGAAAATAAATCACTGAGATGTTACATCTGGTAACCAGAGTAGATTATGTTTCTTTAAGAGGATGACTAGAGTTCTGTGGCATGTAGCCACTGCGCAGCAGCACTGATGCCAGTGGTGACCCCTGCTTCCATTGTCACATATATACTCCTACAGCCGTTGTCTCCCTTTGCTTTTTGAATACTGGGAAAGTGTGGGCTTCATGCTATGAGTCACTCAAGGAAGATAAGTGTGGGATTTTGACAACTGTTTTAGTATAAAGCCTTGTAGTTACGCTTGCACAGCGTCAATGTGAAAGCGTAAATTCAACACTAACACAAGCAGCCTTTTCCTTTTTCTTGCAAAAAATCTGACTAGTCATCTTAATCAGTGTTTTAGATTTGCTTTCATGTAGGCTATTATTTCAGCAGTTATTTCTAGCTACTGAAATGAGCAAACAAAAGAAAAAAGCCTTATTTAGTATTCTGCACGTAGGGGAGAATGAGAAGATAAAAGGACAAAAGTTTGCACCTCTTATTTACAATTCATCAGGTTACTGGATCAGGTGCAGCACTATCCAAATGCAGTGGACTGTTCTCACCAATTAGTGATATTAAATTAGTTGATATTTTAGTAGCCGGTAAGTTTTTAGCTGGTGTGATGTACTGATACACATTTGCTGTTTGAAAATCTGATTTGCTTGCACTGTTTTAGTGCTAAACACAGTCTGCAAATACATTTGAAAGGTTACCTAATAGAATATGTTAATATCTTCAAATCATTTGCGACAATGCTGTCTTTTCTTTAAGGTTTTGACAAAGGGAAGGATGACGTGTCACAAAGTAAAGAGGATACAGCACATTCTATGTCAAAAAGCAAGGTAAGGAAAGCAACCTTCTTATCTGCCTTTAAAATGTCAGTGTGTAAAGAAGTTCTGCATTTTTAACTAAATGTGATTGTATTTAACTTTTTTTTTGTAGATAATCTTTAAGATCACTCTTCAGATTCAGAAATAGATAAAGATTAAAGGGAATTTCTTGATACGGTTCTCAGGATGACATCACATGAAAATCTACAGTTCAAATCAGTGAAAATGAAATGTGGCGTCTTTTCACTGATATCTAGGGTTTAGGATGTTGCCTCACCAAATATAATGATGAATGGAGGCCAACTCTTGCTATGGAACAGAATTTAAAATCCTTTTAAGCTGTAGGTGAAGATGCTGTTCACCGAGCTGTACCAAATCTTCTTATAAGCAAGTTAAGGAAACGGTAATTGGAAAAGGTTTGTTTAATGGCTTAGGTTGGCAGAGTAAAACATAGTGAAGTGTAATCTGTTGTTCTGTCTGTTGCAAGGGCTTCTGTACCTCAGAATTGAAGTGTAAAGGCCCACTTCATTGAGACAATGAGAATGTGAAGGAAAGCATGTTGAGTAGAATATTAAACTCATTATAATTGCTATGCATGTTTCTGCTTTCTGGTAGTCTTGGTAATAGAAATGGAAAAGGCAGGAGGCAGGCAAATTCATAATCATCATTGTGTAGTCCCAAGGTTGAAAATGGTTCGCTGAGGTGCAGTGAAAACTGAGGACATCCAAAGTGAAACTGAGGGATGGACACTGCAGTCACCAAACCATAGCATCTTGGGATGGCTAATCTTTAAAAAGGAAGACAATAGGAACTATCTGAACAACCAAAAAGATTTTCTTATATGATGATCTCAAGACTTTTCTGTCCAGAACTGTATTTTGTTCTGATTGCAATTATTTGCACAAGTAGTTTGCAATAGCACTCGTTCAGAATAAAATGTTCTTTTCTGATGGTATTGAAATAGTAGGCACATGATGAGAGATTTGTGTTAAATATCATTGTAGTAGCATAGAGGAAAATGTGCCATAGCCATATTTTTCTTTCCCAAACCCTTTTAAATTTTTAGGGTAGTTATGGAAGCTGTCAGTTTTAGAACATTGTATTATCTGATGTAACGTTCTTGATTTGTTGGCCTGTTGTAACTCTAAAAGGTAGTGAACATTTTTGTCAGCATGCCTGGCATGTCAATGCACTGAATTTTTATCTAGTGACTTTTACGTATTTAGAATGTAGAATTCCAGAAAACAATATTTTCACTTGGATACTTCATAAAACAGACGTCTCTTTCTCTTCAAGACAGTAAAAATTAAAGAGAAGAGGGGAAAGGCTGTGTTTTGTGAAGGGGAGGTTGTCTATGGTTTGATCACTGAATGGAGTAGCCAAGTTCACTTGTTTTGCTTATTTAGACGTTGCTGCAGGATAGAGTTTTAAGGCTCTAAATTACCCAGCTGTGTGGTTTTCTCTTTTCTGCTAGGATGTCCACTGGTGGTTGTTTTGTTGCTTGGTTTTTTTTTGAGGAAAATGTGGTAACAGACCCTCTAGCAGATTGTCAGGACGCAGCAGGCATGGGCTGATCCGTAGGGAAGGCAAGGAGCTGAGCTTGAACAGGGTGAGCTCCCAAGGGACAAGGGGAGATGCCTGGAGGTCTTTCCCTAGTGCTCTGCTGCGAGGTCAGCACTGCAGAGCTGACTTGACAGCTGGCCCTGAGCACAGGCAGGCGTGCCCATGGGAGGCAGAGGGATTGCACTCGAGGTCTAAACACAGATTTTTCTGTCACACTTCATGTGTCAGAGCCTTAAAGAGAAAAATTAGAGATAACAAATGATTCTATGAAAATTCATAGAATTCATTTCCCTGGTTAAATGGTGTCATCAGAATTGAACTGGGCTGAACAGATTCATTTCTGCAGCTGGTGCTGCAGTTTTGTCGTGTGCAACTAAGCATTTCAAGATGTTGGTCTCTTACATCTGACTTGGAATAACAAAAGTTTGTGTCTTTCAACTTTACTGCATCCTAGAGCCTCTCTTGTCAGGGAGACCAAGGAGACATGCTTGACAATCCAGCTTGCTTCTGATCAAAATATTTATATTGGTACAGAAACCTCTAAATTGCTTTTGACTTGGAAATCAAGTTAATACTATCTCTTAACTTGGATTCATTTCGGGCTCTATTAATCACTTATCTTTAACCAATTTGGTTTTTGGTTCCTTGTATTTTTCTTGATTCTCGTCTTTCCAGAATCTTAAGTCTTTGTGTGCGTTGCTGTTACTTTTGTGTCTTTCTGCTACTAAAGATGAGACCGATGTTCCTCCGTCTCCTAATACATATTTTTCTTCATCCATATTTTTGCAATTGCTGCATATGGGGCTTGATAAGACAAGTGATTCCTTTATAACCCACAAATAAACTTCAGGCTAACAGAAGGTAACTGTCTGTCACAGTGTGGAGGTGAAGTAGCAGCCCTTCTCTTCAAGTGAGGATGGAAAAACAGTCATGATGAGGATCACTTAGAATCTAGTATTGATTGTACCTCGCTGGGAGCTGCAGTAGGTCCTCTTGAAATTGTTTCCTCCTTTTAAATTTCAAACCCATCCACTTTGTGTGGAAATTTACTATCTTAAAAATATACAAGTGACTTGATCTGTCACTTACTCCATTGGACAGGTAAATGTGGATCTTTATTCAGTATCATATTAGTGAGCTTTTAAACTGAGATACTGAGAAATGAGGTTTTGTAACCTCTGATACTGGTTTGCAGCTTTTTATATGCATGACCTTTAGATTGCAATAGCTTTCTGTTGGTGAGCAACTAGAATATTTATGAATGTTTTGCTTAAGTTGCTCCATTATAGCTTGCATAACGAGTTCATTACCTCTTCTTATGTGACAGGGATAAGCATTTTTCCCTCTTCTGTTATTACATTACAAGTACTGTATTTCCTTGAACTTCTAGACAGAGGAATTAAATTTCAAGTTTTATGCCTGTCTTAAAGCTAAATTTTGAACGTTAAAAACAAATTTTTAATACAAAACGAAGATATTTGTACCTTAGAGATACAAAGTTAGAGAACATTTACTTATCATTGAAATGATTTTTGAGATAAAATTACCTTTTTTTCAGTTATTGCATAGATCCTTTTGACACTTAAGAAAACTCCCATAAAGTCTCAGTTCTGAATTAAAGGCATCAATGTAGGATCCAAGTTAAATTGCTTTGTTCCACTTGTAAATTTTTAATTTTTATTTCTTTGGCTTGGTTTTACTGTTAAGAGTGCTCAAGTGCACTGTTTTCATTATCGCAGTAAGTTTTCTCAGAACTTGCATATTTTTTGACTGTCATTTTATAGTATTCTGAAATAGGAATTCAGGGAACAGACTTCAAATATTAGGCTAAAATGCAATGACTAGTCAGAAATGTTGAACAACTTGAGAAGCAGTTTTCATAAATCATCCTTGAATTTATACACTTCAGAAGGTTACATTGTTGTTTTTTTTTCTTCTTTATTTTGTTTTTTTTTGGAATAGGCAAGAACTTTGAGTCCATTAGGCTTGTATTTCAGTGCACAAAGAAATGCAACTCTTTGTAATTTATTTGGAGTGTCTGTCTACTGGATAACTTCTCAGTGTTCTCTGACTTGCAGTAAGAGTGACGTGATAAATCTGTGACAGACTTGTATGTTTTGTTTTTTTTAAAAAAGCTTTATATTCCAATCCCAGTATTCGGTGGCTCTAGGTCCATTTCAACTGGTAGGCAACAGATGCCAAGGAATAAACTTTGAACCTTACAAGATGTGGGGAGAGGCAGGGGGGAGAAATCATGTGGTGCTGAGGCAGCATATTGTCCTACTTTGAACGAGGACTTAGATTTCGTGAACAAACCTGAGTTTTGTTCCTCTGTCTGTCGCCACTGTGAGCTTCTTGAAGATGACTTGTGAAGTAATCGGAGCGTGGTTTTAGGGACGAGGGAGCAGAACGAGTGCCATTAGTGGTCAGTTGTACTCTGATGACTTGTAGAGCACCGAATCCTAGATTGAAGAGGCTATGTTTTCCTTCATGGGTCACGGGGTAAGTGCCTCCATCGCAATCCATTCGGAGGAGCTGTCAAGTTACTAATCTCAACATCTTCATTCATATGTTATGGGAATGACTCCTGTGTTTAAACACCAAGATTCTCCTAAAATCTTCTCTCTCTGCTAAAATAATAACTAACTAGTCAAGACTGCGACATACCAAGTAACAGGCTACATATTTACTGCATATATTTCAGGTTCTGGAGGATTCTCAGACTTTTTTTCCCCATAAGAGCCTTTTGAAAACAGACTCCATAAAAAAGTAGTGAACAACCCATGTTACAAGTTGCAATTTATTGTTTTCGCTTTTGCATTGTTTGGGAGGTCTTTTCAAGTGGGAGAAGCGGTAGAGGAGTGGAAATGGGAACCTTGCAAACATACCTGTCCACTTCAAACAGTTTCTGAAGTGCCTACAATAGTAATATATCCTTGTTGTTTGTTTATTATTCGTTTTGTGAATTTCAGTCTGAATCCAAGCTTTTCAATGGCTCTGAAAAGGACATCTCTTTATCTTCAAGCAAACTTACGAAAAAAGAATCTCTCAAGGTGAGTTAATTTCTGAGTAACTCTTCATAGACTATAAATGCAGTCACAGGGTTTTACCGTATTCCCTGCTGAGAACACAAAAATGCCAAGTAGTGATAAGGCTTATGGAATATTTAAGTATTGTGAGAGCTCGTAGCGTTGATTCTGTTGAAATCTGGCTGTATTATTACTTGAACGTGGGCTTCTATAATGCAGTCTTTAAGACGGCACAAGATTGTTGGATATCTCAGAAGACTAGGATAATTCAAGTTGTCAGGGACCTCAAGACATTTACATGCAATGAAATGACAAATTGAATTATCAAAATTACAATTTGCATGCAGTACCCATGGTTTTTCTACTGCCTTCTTCCCCCTGTGTTATAACAAGACCAGTCTCCAGCATTTGGCAGATACCAGAGAAGCATAAAATTATTTGCCTCTAAAAGAGGGAGTGAGATATCTGCAGATTTCTACAGGAGAGGGAGCGTAACTGATGGGTAAAGACTACTGAATAGTTAATGTACCTGTAAATCTGAATCTAGCCCAGATTTGGTTTTGTACTTTATACACCAGGAAAGGACTGGAGGAAAGGAGCTTGTTTATTTTAGTTTTGCCCATGTGATTCTAACAAGAGTTTCAAAGTCCTCAGTCTTAAAAGCAAATTGAATCTGAAGCAAAAAAGAATCTGAAGTTGGTTATGTCATAACTTCTTCTGAAACAGAGCACAAAATGGTTGTTCTCTCCTTGAATTCAAATACTGGTTTTAAAGCTACTTCTCCGTATCTCTATCGCAAATTGAATTTAGCAGGTTTTTTCCTCAGCTTGTGTTGATAGATGTCTTTTTGTGCTCTGATTACGAGTTTATGGCTGTGGGATAGTAAATACTTTTATTGTTATTTCCAGGTTCAAAAGAAAAATTACAGAGAAGAAAAGAAGAGAGCTACAAAAGAGTTGCTTAGCACTATCACCGACCCATCAGTTATTGTTATGGCTGACTGGTTGAAGGTCAGAATCCAAGTGTGAAACCTGAGTTGAAGACTTACCAGCTGCTTTTTGCTTTCTGACCAGAATAGAAAAGGCTCAATCTTTTACTTACTGTTAATGTTTTTCTACAAGCACAGCAGCCACTAATTGCATCCCATGATCTCTGTGCTCAAATCCTAGGGGAATAATATAGAAGCCTAGTTCCCCTTTATGGCAGTCACCATAGTCACATGCATCTTGTGTGAATAGCCATTAACTTTGGATGAGTTGACTTTACCATTCTTATTCTGTCCTTATTATTTTACACTTAGAATGGAAGCTCTGCTAGGTCTGTCACAACAATGAAAATGGTTTAGCCATATTAGATGTTTGAATACAGATTTCTTTGTGTATTTGTGGTAACTTTCCTTTCCTCTCTTAAGAACTAACTGTCCTCTAATACTGGTACAAAAGGTGAGGAATTAATTTCTCAAGGATAGCAGTCAGTGTCATCAACAGTAGTGTAGTCTATGTATTTGTATATAATTCCTTACATTTGTAAATACATTTCTTGGAAATTGTATAAGAAAAAAGATCTTTTTACCCACTGTTATACTTAGCTCCAATCAATGTCTTGTCTGAAAAAAGTTTCTCCAGTTTTTGCAAAAATCAGTGTAAACAGGCTAAAACACTGCTCAGAGCTCAAGTTGACTTTCAGTCCTACAGACAGAGAAGTAATTAAGATCCAGACTTGAAGCAGTCTAATGAGATATGCAAATTCAGACTTGAAAGGATCTTTTTTTCACATATGGGTTGAAGATAACAGCTGCTATAAGAAATTTTATTTAAAAGATTCAAATGTATCTGGGCTATTTCATGAATATCCTATTTTTCTTATCAGATGTCTGCCCTGTTTTAGAGGAACTGTGTTTCCAAAGATCATCACTGTTTTCATCCTAATGATAAAATGTGTTTCAGATAGGAAAATTTGTGAAGATTTCAGGTGAATTCTCATACTTCCCCTGTCTGGCTGTGTGTATACCCATTTGTAGAATAGGTATTCATCAAGAAAGAAGAGTAAGCACTGAAAGTGTACCTTTGTATTGTCTTTGATAAACCTGGATAAACTTTTGATAGACCTGATAAACTTTGCTTGAAGTAAAAACTAATGAATAATTTCCATTTTACTTTTCATTTTGTTAAGGAGAATGGTTTTGATACTGGCTTCTCTGAGATATAACTGTAACTATTTATTTTTTAGATTCGTGGTACCTTGAAAAGCTGGACCAAACTGTGGTGTGTACTGAAACCAGGAGTGTTGCTTATTTACAAAACCCCTAGGAATGGCCAGTGGGTAGGGACAGTGCTCCTCAACGCCTGTGAACTCATTGAGAGGCCTTCTAAAAAAGATGGCTTTTGTTTCAAACTCTTTCATCCTTTGGAGCAGTCCATATGGGCTATAAAGGTTAGTGGTAGCCTTTATGATTCTTTAACGGATGACTAGCGTTAGCCAGCTATAAGTAAAGACAACCTTAAGGACAAGCTGAACTGCATTTTCTGTTACAACTTTAATGGTTTGTTTATTCTGAATATAAGCCTTCAGCATGTGGTCGTCTTCATCACAAAAAGTGTTTGATTTATGCTGCTCTATATGCTTAGGTAGCTTCAGAAGTGTGGTGTGCGGAGAGATGCCGTTATAGAGGTTAATGTCATCACTGGCAATGACGAAAACGGAGGGAATGAGTGCGTGATGTTGCATTTCACATCAGTTAAATCTGAAAAATTCAAGAGGGAAGGGATCTGCCAAAATAAGAGTTGAGATGTGTTACGAACATTTCTTGGCTTCCAACCCTATGTTCATGTAATAAAATGTCAGCCTAGTTCAGTTTGCTTGTAAGAGTAGAAATTCAAATTAATTTCTTGGGCAGTAATAGCTTATATTACAACTTCTTAGACAGCTGTGTTCCTTTTTGGCTACAGTTTTAGGAAGATAAATGTTTTCCTTCAGTTCTGATGTCTGTTTGCTTTGTCATACATGGCATAATATTGTGAGCAGCTCTTATCTATAAGTGTTCAAATGCACAGTGTGCTCTGCGCAGCAGTTTCTCCTAAGAATCTTTAATTTGCTATTAGTCATTGTTTATACTCTAGTAAACAAACTATTGCAGTCCTTGCTTGGTGTTTACGTATGGAGAGGGGGTGCAGAAGCACAGCACAAGTGAACGTATTTACCTCCTGAAATGACATCGTGATTTAGATGCAATTACTGTACAATACTAGGACCCTTATCATGATAAATTAATTATACCCTCTACAACATACATCTTAAGACGGCTAATAATTGTGCAGTTGTATCTTCTGAATCTTAAACTGACGCAGAAGTAACATCATATCTGTAGAATAAGCTGCGTTGATTTGTCTTCCTTATCTCAGACTGGGAAGTCAGTCAGCTAGTGTAATTCCTGATGTTTGTTCGGGTTCTTGCTGAATTGTTATCATTGCCAATGTTGCCTACATTTGCTAAACTTAGATCGAATCCTTTGCAGTTGCTTTTGAATGATTTTATTTTAATATTGCTTAGGAGGACTCTTCACTATTAGTGGTGATCTCACATTTGCAGAACACAAACTTCCTATCCTTTTTTAAAAGCTACAGGGTTTGGTGTTAATGTGCTTTAACTATTTATGAACATGTATGCATACATTGCAAAGTGGTGGCCTGTCTGCAGAAGATCACAAATCAGTCATATTTCTTGATTGCTTGGCAATGAGAAATGGATTTGTTTGTTTTTTTAACTAGATATTTAGAATTTAGAGGACATGCCCCACCAGATTTTTACTTTTTTAAGGTAGGTCAAATTTTGAACCTGAACAAGTTGATATTGTCCATTCTAAATGTGCTGAGAGCTGGAGTGGCGTTTGTTCATTTTGGTATGGCTATTTGCAGTTGAGAATTACTGGATTTAATCAGATGAAAGGCCTTGAAGTTTGAAACCTTTTTCTGCCTTGTTTACCTAGTGAATTATAATGTCCTAGTTACAGATTTATTATCATGAGGCAGAATTTCATAAGCATAACAGCAACTGACTGATTGACAGAGTAGATTTACCAGAACGAGCCTGAAGTCTGAGGCAAAATGAGCCCTGTTTGCAGTCAGTGCAGGAAAATGACATTGCAAGAAACATTTACCCAGGTATAAGTACTGCAGGAGATTTTCCCACTTGAACACACTTCCCCTAGTGTGTCCTTCTGGCAGACTGCAAATTCTCTTCTGCAGTAGTTTGTGGCCAGTCACTTCACATGCTCCCTTAAGCCTGTTGCTGTGGTCTTTGATGTTCCTCCTGTACTCTCAGGTAGCTGATGCACTGTACCTTGTTCTGTCTTCCTCATGTGCCCAGTCCTGATGCCATTTCAGTTTGCTAAATAACTAGAAAAGTTACTACAAATATTTTTCTTCATGAATAAATTTAGCCAAATGTGACTATATCAGGTTTTTTATTGCATTCTCTGAATGTTCATGGCATTTGAGTTTTATTGGCATGAATATTCTGTAGGAAGTAAATGTCAAAGGTTTGCTTTTTTTAAATGTAGTGGAATTTTTAACTTGCCCTTTACCTTGATTGTAGTTGTACCATCATTCTGTCAGGAGCAGAGACAGTTCAAATAGTCACCTAACAGATGGAAACTAATGTATCTCTTGTACGGACCAATAGCGTATTGGAAATTGATTTTGAAACCAGAAAGGGTGATATCAAAGAAAAATATCCAGTGCTTTTGGAACAGTAATCAGTTAGAGGAAATCAAGATCCACAAGCAGTTATTTCAAAATAAGTCAACCTACTGAAATGTTGGCTGTAAATTATTTGTTCAGTTTTAATCAATGTATTGTGAAAGCACCTAGGGGAATATAGCTTCCTTGCATTTAAAAAAAACAACCACAAATCAAACACCAAAACCAGACTTCATCTCTAAATTGTAATTGTTTGGTACACAGTAAGTCGTGTACCCTGCATGCCCACAATATACCTTTAAAAGGGAAATCCTGGGGAGAGAGGTTTGCCCTTAGTCCGTGTCCTGTGACCTGAGAGTTTTGAGGACTTGTGAGGGCCGAGGCCTTTGCACGGTGGTGGTGCCGTGGTCCCCTCTGTGCAGCGCCCCAGCACCTCTCCCACCCCTGCCTGGTGCTGCACTGCACCTTGGTGCTCTCCTCTCCTCAGCCGTGAGGGTGAGACCTCTTGCCTGCCTGCCCACCCTCAGGGCAAAGAGTGCTTGTGCATGGGGTTGTTCTTCCTGATTGTCAGGAGTAACCTCTCGGTTACGTGCTAACGCCTAATCCCTGTGTTGCCGCTTTACCAAAGACTTTTGGTAGGTGCATCTTTCCGCTCGCTCAGAGGGGGACTGAGATTTGGAATCTTGTTTCTAGCACCCTGGTTGCTGTTATTCCCTACTGACTGTTCAGGAGTTTCTGAACATCATTTACACCAGCACTAGCTCACCTGTACTGGTATTTAAGTGCCACCAAGACTCCTTGTTACGCGCCTCTCACCCTCAGAAGCGTTCTGGCTGTTTCATTTGCTTGCTTCTAAAATACCTGCCTTTATCTGCTTTTGCTCAAAACTTCTGCTGGCTTTCTAATTCCCTCTTCTGAGCCTTGTACTGGCTTTTCATTGGGCTTCTCTGGCAGAAATCAGTCAAGACCAAAATGACTCGTTGGTTAGGCAGGCTTAACCCAGCTTTCAACAATAGCTTCAAGTATGTTTAATGCAGCCCTCTTTACCAGTTGTCTTCAAGTCACCATAGGCAAACTTTTATTGAAGGGGCTTCAAAATGATTGTTTAGCATTTTATTCCAAATTGAAGCTTGACAGAAATGGAAAGGTCTTTTGGATTTCTTTTTTTTTTTTTTAATTTGGATTGTCACAAACTTCATAGTGAAAATTAAACTTTGGCATAATATCCACACATCCTCTGTGTGTCTTTTGGTTGACCATAATGTCATGGTGTCCTGCTGATACCCTTTATAGAGAGACTTAAGCATCTAAATGTCTTTTATGGCCTGAGCATCATCTTCTGGGGGATTTTTCGTTACTTGGATACCAGGTCTGCAGTTAGGGACCTAAATAGGTTGTGGAGTTGACTACTGGATAGGTAGAGAGGTTGAAGCAGGGAGGGAGAAAGGATTAGCGGGTTTCTATAGCAGTACATAGTATTTGAGTGGGAGGGGTTATTTCCATTATATTCAAGTATCGATTGATTTCTTTGTCTTCTGAAGACAGGCAAAAATCACTCAGTTCTGGAGCATAGGATGCTGCTGAGATGCCAAACACATTGTCGTGTAAAATAGGCATGAAATGGATCACTGTCTCTGCAAGCATTAGGTTTGCCCTCATGTCTCTGTGCTATGAACCGTAGTAGGAACTGAAAGGAACCTTTGCTCTCATCAAGAACAAATGGGACTGGGGGAGAAAGAGCCAGTTGCTGTACAAATGTAGGATCTTCTCCTAGGCAGCATTTGTTGTAAATCAGCTCTCTTAAACCAACCCACAGACATGTCTTTTGTTTTGCTTGTTTTTAGTCTTACCTCTTCAGCTGAAATACTGAGCTAAAGAGGAATAGCTTGTCTTCTGTGATCTCTCCACACAGATCTGCAGGAATCCCTGGACAATGAGGGTGACTCTCCCATGGTGTTCCTTTTGATGCTTTTGTCATCTTGCTATAAGTAGCATCAGCAGAGCATTTCCAAGTTCTTATGCCAAGTCTTATTTACAAAGAAAAAAAAACAAACAAAAAAAAACCCCAACCCCACAAAAAATTACATGAATCCCAAAGACCATTCTTTTTAAAGTGAGGTTGGATTGGGAGTTAAAATGAAGTCTTTGGAGAAGAAACCCAGTAAAAGAGGGCTGTCCATCTTTCCATTCATGTCTTCATTAGATGTTGCTGAGTGACAGTAAACAGCCCTGCAGTGTGTCAGCTTGTTACTACATTGAATGATAAACTGTAAAATGGAATTAAAATACCTAACGCTGTTGCTTGTTTTGTGTATTTCAAGGGTCCCAAAGGTGAAGCAGTGGGTTCAATAACTCAGCCATTGCCCAGCAGTTATTTGATCATCCGAGCTGCTTCAGAATCAGATGGTAAATAGATATTTCAGTTTTTCTGAAATGTCCTGATATTTCTGGTTTTTTCTGCAGTGGCAGCAGTTAGTTATTAGAAATGGCTTCCATTGTCTTACCATGTCTATTGTAGCACTGTGATTGCAGTTTCGTTGTTGTCAAGGTTCTCCCTTAACTTAGTGCATTCAGTTGTGTTGGCACTAGTGGTTTTTCACAGTTATTAAAGGAAAATTTTGACCTGAAGAAACTGTCATTGAACTCCCTGCAATTGCCTTGCATTGGTGGGCTAGGAGAGGAAGGAAGGGATTATTTCAGGTTTAACTATACTAGTGTATGTCTAAATACTCAACCTAGTTTCTTTCTAAGTGGTATAATGTGGACCTACTTTCTTTCTCATGAAAGCATTTGTATATTACGAAGTGCAGCAGTTGCATAGAATCCTAGTAGTGAAAGTTCCTTCAAAATACGATTTTGTGACACCCTTGGTCACTGGGAAGTGGTGGTTGATACCAGTGCAACCGTCTTCAAAGTTTACAATGAGGGAACTAAATTTAAGACTGTTGTGTGACCTTTTAAGCAGCTGTTTTCCCTTCTACTAGTTAATTAAGCATATCCCTGCAGACTTTAAAAATAGGACTCTATTTGCCTTTTGTATTGGAAACTGTATTACATACATGGAAATGAAATAAGTGGAAAGAACACACAAATTTGTTTAGCTACTTCTTGCCAGAAAAAAAATCAGAATGTTTGCTGGTTTATATTGAAATGGCTTTTATATACTATAGCTCCTTTTATAGCTCCTTTTCCACATTCTTGTTTTATTACATGAGCAAATTTTGGTAACTGATACAGTTACTTAGTCTTCAGAACTAGAGCAGGGTTTCAGGCAACTTCAGAGGAATTCAACAGTCCAGTCCTGGGTGGAACCATACTTGCATTAAGAAAGAAATGCTGGAATTTGCTCTAGTAAATCATGATTTACTTTGCTTATTCTACCCTGAAGCATCCCTTGTACCAGAGCTGAGTACTTGTGAGTTGGTTTTATGTCCCTGCCAGATTATAAAATCCAGTGCATGTAATGTGGAACAACTCTGAAATTTGCCTTCAAAGGCAATAAAAACACACCCAAAAAGATTGTGAAATTAAGAAATGGAAGCTGTATAGTTCACTTAAATGCTTAATTCTTAGTCTAATAATAAATATCTCTTTAGGCAGATGTTGGATGGATGCTTTGGAGCTGGCACTGAAATGTTCGAGTCTGCTTAAGCGTACAATGATAAGAGAAGGTAAAGAACATGATTTGAACTCTTCAGGAGACAGTACTCATGTGTCTCTCTATGGACTGCTTCGTGCTAACAACTTGCACAGTGGAGAAAACTTACCGTAAGTGAAAGAATTACTAAACTTGATTGTCCTTCTGGCAGAACCTTATAGTGATAACTTCTCCACAGGGAGAATGCCTGTTTAAGGTTGCGGTTCTTTTTGCTCCTAAATTCTTTTTATATGCTTTATTTGCATTATGTTTTATATTGTGTGTGGATGAAATCTTTTTGCAAACAAAGCAGATACAGAGGAAGGTTTGGCCCAAGGAGCTCAACATTGACTCAACATTGAGTATCACAACAGTAAGTTTAAGTACTCAAAGTGTTGAAGTTTTTGTATCTTGAGGTTGATTCTCTTTTGTTAGCTTTACCTGAAAATAAGAAGTTTAGTACTTGTGACAGAAGTTGGTGAATGTGAATATAAGATGTTATTCTTTGGTTAAAAAAAAATGAGTAATCATGTCGTTATTTAAATGTTTTCAGCATGTCTCAGCTTTGAATCATCAGGTGGATGAATAATGATTCAGTCATCCTACCATTATATTAAATGCACAGAAGTTGAAATTATCTGGTATCACTTCATATCTAATATCTGAGTGCCCTTGAGTAACTCCGTGTTCATTTCAATAAATACTTTCATCTATGTTTTGGGAAGTGCAAGTTTTTGTGGAAGTGTATTATTAAACAAGCATAGCAAATGACTGGCATTTTCAAACACTCCAATTGTGGTACCGAAGTACATTAGAGAATATAAAAGATTTAGTCCTTTCTTTGAAATATTAGTGTCTGGAGCTTGTGCTATGCACAGTTTCTCTCGATAATCTTCGACCAATTCAACGTACTTTCAAGTGAACTTGAATTTATTTCAAATAATGCCTTCCACCCATGAAGTTTAGCTGCCTATCTGTCTTTTCTCAGTGGGCAGGAATTTTGTATTGCTGTGAATTGTACACTCTGGTATTTGAGACAGAAGACCTGGACTGGAAGAAATGCAGTCCTTTTTGGCATAGATACTCTGAGAAAAGCACAGGAAATCACAAAATCACAGAATAGCAGGCGTTGGAAGGGACCTCTGGAGGTCATGTAGGCCAACCCCCCTGCCAAAGCAAGTTCACCTAGGGCAGGTTGCACAGGAACGTGTCCAGGTGGGTTTTGAAAGTCTCTAGAGAAAGAGACACCACAACCTCTCTGGGCAGCCTGTTCCAGTGCTTCGTCACCCTCACAGTAAAGAAGTTTTTCCTCAAGTTCAGATGGAACTTCCTGTGTTCCAGTTTGTGCCCATTGTGCCTCGTCCTATCACAGGGCACTACTGAAAATAGACTGGTCCCTTCTACTTGACAGTTACCCCTCAGATATTTGTAAACATTAATAAGATCCCCTTTCAGTCTTCTCCAGGCTAAACAGACCCAGGTCTCATTTTTTCCTCATAAAGGAGATGTTCCAGTCCCCTAATCACCATTGTAGCCTTCCACTGGACTTTCTCTAGTACTTCCTTGTCTCCCTTGAACTGGGGAGCCTGGAACTGGGCACAGTACTTCAGATGTGGCCTCACTAGGGCAGAATAGAGTGGGGAAGACCTCCTCCAAGAAGGCTCAGCTACAGTTTTGCTCCTGATATCTCATGGAAACAGTAAAACTGCTGTGTACTATTTAGCTGGAGATCTGTACTCATGAAGAGTAGTTTAATATCAGCAGCTGGCCTAGATTACAATCACAGCAATTAGCTACAACTGTTAAGTCTAATTAAGACTAATGTTTTAATTAACTAGATCTTTGGATATGGCATATTCTAAAAGTATTCAATGTGCTTAACTAAGCAGCAAAACCTGCAGGCCTAGTTATAATGGAGTTGGCAGGAGAGGAAGAAGAAAGGTGAAAGCAGTTTTAGCTTCAACTAAGAGCTAGATTTTTATTTTTTTTTAGTACGTTAATAGTAAGAGCAGATCCAAAGAAAACATTGGACCGATACTTCTTGAAGATGGTCACCTGAAAAATAGGGATGAAGGCAAAATGGAGACATTCAATGTGAGTGTTTTGCCTCAGTTTTTGCCTAGTGGATGTTAGTGCAGGACCCCTATGATCATCTACCAAAGGTGTTGGGAGTCTGGGGAGGAAATGTCTTCTGGGACATACAGGAGAGACTTCCTAGTGGTGTGATCACTATACCAACTCACTCAAAAGCCAGTAGCCACTACATGTCTGATTCCTTCTGTTGAAGTCTGACTGGAAACTGACCAACGTTATTCTGGTTTACAAGAAAGGTATGAGGAAATACCCAGGAAACTACAGACCCGTTAGTCTAACCTCAGAACCTTGAAAAACTATAGAGAATATCATACTGGCTACTAATAAAAAACATTTGAAGAACAGTGCCATCATCAGGCACAGTCAACATGGGTTCACAAGGGAAGGTCCTGTTTAACTGATTTGATATCCTTCTATGATCAGGCCACTTGCATAGCAGATGAGGGGAGAGTGGTGGATGTAGTTTCTCTGGATTGTAGTAAGGCTTTTGATACTATCCCTCACAGCATTGTTCTAGACAAATTGTCCAGCTGTGAGGTGAGCAGGTTCGTGATGTCCTGGGTGAAGAACTGGATGAACAGCAGGGCTCAAAGAGATGTAGCGAATGTGCCTACATCTGGCTGGCAACCAATGACCAGTGGTGTTCCTCAGCGCTCAATCGTAGGGCCTATTCTGTTCAATATTCTTATTAATGTCCTGGATGCAGGAGTTGAATGTACCATTAGCAAATTTACTAATGATACCAAAATGGGAGGTGCTATTGACTTTCTTGAGGGACCAGAGGCATTGCAGATGAATCTAGATAGATTGGAGCATCAGGCAACCACCAGTGGCATGAAATTTAACAAGAACAAATGTCAGCTTCTGCACCTGGAGCAGAGTAACACTGGACACAAGTATAAATCGGGAGAGGAATGTTTGGAGAGTAGCCCTGCAGAAAGGGATCTGGGAGTGCTGGTTGACAGCAGGCTCAGTGTGAGTCAGCAGTGTGCCCTGGTAGCCAAGAGGACTAATCACATCCCGGGATGCATCAAACACAGGATAAACAACTGCTCAGAAGTAGTATTCAATGTTGGTGCAGCCTCACCTTGAGTACTGTGTTCAGTTCTGGGCCCCACAGTTGAAGAAGGATGTGAAGATCCTTGAATGTGTCCAGAGGAAAGAACAAAGCTGGTAAAAAGGCTGGAAGGCATGTCCTATGAGGAGTGACTAAGGACTTCGGGTTTGTCTAGGTTGGAGAAAAGGAGGCTGAGGGGCAATCTTATTACTCTATACAGCTTTCTGAGGAGGGAAAGTGGAGATGGAGGTGCCAATCTCCCTGTTATCCAGTGATAGTTCGTGTGGCAGTGATTCAAAGCTGTATGTGGGGATGTTCAGACTTGACGTTCGGGAACATTACCACAAGAGACCGGAACAGGCTTCCTAGAGAGGTGGTCCATGCCCCAAACCTGTCAGCATTTAAGACGCATTTGGACAATTCCCTTAACAACGTGCCTTAAATGTTCATCAGTCCTGAAGTGGTCAGGCAGTCAGACTAGAAAACTGTGGTAGGTCCTTTCCTTGGTGCATTTGACAGTTCAATGAGAAAAGTACATGCTGTACATTTCCAGCAAAGCTAGTTTGACACTGCTGCCAGATTAGGCTTGATTGGCAATTTTAGTGTATATTTTATTAAGATCCTGGTTTGAAAACATGAAATTATTGTGTGAAGCTGAAGATTCATCTAGCCTTTATTTTTTTTGTAGATTAAATGACAGCGAAATCGAAAGGCAGCACTTTAAAGATCAAGATACGTACTCTGACAAATCTGATAAGGAAAATGATCATGGCCACGAGGAATCTGACAATGATGGATTGGGGAAAAGTGAAGAAAGCGATAGCGACACATCAGAGCGACAGGATGATTCTTACGTCGATCCAGAACCGATTGATATCAAGGAAACTACCTATTTAGAACAGAGTCACGAAGAACTTGGGGAGGTAAAAGTGCTGTTGATGTAGTGAGCAAGCAGCTTCTCCAAATAGAAAGCTGGTGTTTTAGGGGTCAGATTACACTTGAAAGCTGACTTGCAGGATTGGGTTCCATGTTTTCAGGAGTAATGGAAAGTTCTATTCATCCGTGTTCTACTCTGCTTTGCCATTCGTGCTTATGTCTGAGACTTTCACTGAGATAATGAGATTATCTGGAATATTCCTCAGGCAGAAGGTGCTCCATTTGGAAGGGGTACCTGAAACAGAAGTTGACCATGTCTACCCAACCTTTTGTTATTTCTCTTTGGTTTTTATTAAGTTACTCCTCGATTCATCTTCAAGTAAAAATCTTCAAATTGGAAACTTAAATGTAACCTGACTCCCCTTTTTCTACTGCAAGAGAAGAGGAGTTGAGCAGCCATTGGGGCTGCAGAACTCAGTGGAAGCCTGCTGTGTTTCTGAGGTCACCTTGCATTCTGATAAGATGCCCCAAAGCTGCCATTCCACTTCTGCAGGTTGTCTTGCGTGTCTACACAGGCAAATATGACAGGGATTTGTAAGTTTTACTTGTTATAAAAATAACAAAAAACTTTAAAATTGAGCTTTTTTACAAATCCCCCCTTTCTGCTCAAGTGCTAACTATAAGATGTTTTTTTTTTTTCATACTTATGTGACATAAATACTTTGTGCTTTATTGCTTTCTAATATTGTTTCTAGAAGAAGCAGTAGTTCTGGAAAAAATCAGGAGTTTAAGTCAATGGTAAATTCTTGAGTGTGTGTTTTAGAATTGGTCTGGAGAGAGGGATGCTTTTTTTCTACAACTTTGCTTTTAATTTCAGAAACTTTAAGGATGAAAAGAGCATATTGGAGTGTGGCTGCTGCTTTTGCTTGCTTACTTCTAAGTAGTGGTTTTCTTTAAGGAAAATCACTGATGATATTGACTGGTCAAGGCACTGAAAAGTTGGTAGAATGAGCAGGGCTTTGCTATGTAAGTCCTGTGTGTGAGAACACAGGGTAATGTACTTGATGCCTAGGAAAGGACTAAAGGAAGATTTCTGACCAACATTTTACCTCATTTTTTTCGGTTTTAGAGCAGATGAAAACAAATGCAGTTTTTGATACTGAAGAGTATATCCATCATGCTCCATTAAAGATATATTATAAATGTATTTAGAGAAACTCAATTTTTCTCCAGTAGTTGTTTCAGCTTCTCTGAGTGGTTCATTTTAAAGTATCCGTTTTCCATTCTTATTGCATCCTTAGAATGTATTGACCTGTCTTATGGATTATCTCCTTTCTGTAAGCAGTTTTTTTTGTTTATCCTAGGCAGGGGAGGCTGCTCAGACAGAAGTGGTGTCAGAAGAAAACAAAAGTCTGATCTGGACACTACTGAAGCAAGTCCGGCCAGGAATGGACTTGTCCAAGGTTGTATTGCCTACATTTATCTTGGAACCTCGTTCTTTTCTGGACAAGCTCTCTGATTACTACTACCATGCAGACTTTCTGTCTGAGTGAGTCAAGCTTATCTCTGGTTTTTATTTTTCTCTTTTTTTTTTTTTTTAAACTAAAATGTGGTAGCACTGTACACGGAAATGTTTGATCTGTTCTACTTAAATAACACTGTAGCCTGCTTGGAATTTGTCTGACAATTTAACAGTCATCAGATATCCTTGGTTTTTGAAAGCTAACTGCTTTAGAGCTCATATACTGCATCTTGAAGTTTGGCCCCTCTTAGTAATTTAATAGCAATTCTGTTGCGGACATTTCTGATTTAGTGTTTGGAGACTGGTTAGAAGACTGGTTTTGTTTTGGTTTTTTTTCTTCTCTAGGAGACACATTTAAAATGGTAAAACAGTGCCAGTTAACCTTTTTAATACAGTGCTAAGTTCGATTCAGATTTACAGTTGCCTCCTCAAATGTAGCTAATAAATTAAAGACTGTAAATTGAAATATTATTCAACTCCGAGTTTTGTATGTGAGTAGGCCAGCTTTCTGAAGTAGCATCTTATAAATAGAAGGACTTCAGTGGGAGTGGGCCGGGGTGTAATGTTGAAAAGAACAGACTTGATACCATTTCTGATTTTATGTTTTTTTCCATTTTCAGACAATTATTTGAAAACTTTGAATTTAATACAATCAGGCTGAAAGTTTTACAGTACTTCAGATTGCAAAACGTTTCTTTTAGTCAGTTCCTAGATTCAAGCTGTATCACAATGACTGATGACGTGTTGTAACTGCAATAATACTGGTATTTGATCCGTGTGTTCTTGTTTCGTAGAGCTGCTCTTGAAGAGAATGCTTACAACCGCATGAAAAAAGTTGTGAAGTGGTATTTGTCGGGATTCTACAAAAAGCCAAAGGTACTGTTTTATTTTGTCTTTACTTTTTGTATACGTATTATTTTGTCTTTACTTCAGTCATTGTGTCTAGTTTGAGGGCTTGGGGATGTGCTCGACTAATGATTTCCTTTGTAAATTATGTTGTTTTGCATTTTTTAAAAGCAAGATTAAGTTTTCATTATTTACACAAATGCATCATGGAAATTTTTGGTCCCTAGCCATGCTTAAAATATACTATATTCAGTTGCTTTTTTTTTCCCTTGGAGTAGAAGTTGAACTAAACATTTCATGATAAGGTTGAGCCAGTTTTGTTTACCATTCTCCAGTGATAACACGCTGCAGTTGGAGGATTAGTGTTTCCACTACTTCATGCAGGTTTACACTAAATAATCTTTATAGTCAAGTTGATGGGAAACGATAGTGTAAGAAAGTACTTAGTACCTAACTTCAGCCAAAAGATCTGTAATAATAACAGAAAAAAAAAAATAACGACAAAAAGAAAATTGTGTTTGGTTTTATGTGTTGCCTGGAATAGTTTAGCAGATATACTAAATTTATGCCAATTTCCTTAGAATGAAAAGCAGAGTAACTGAGTGTAATATTAAAGTGACTAAATCAAGTAGAATGTACTTTAGCATATATATGTTCTTTTGTGTCTTATCCTCAGTGACAAAGTGATAAAGTATTTTGTGAGTTCTGTACCTGCATTTTACAGTTACTGTTTTATTTCTGTTTAGGGACTAAAAAAGCCGTACAATCCTATACTTGGTGAGACTTTCCGCTGCATGTGGATTCATCCAAGGACAAATAGCAAGACTTTTTATATTGCAGAACAGGTACCTGCAATAATCAAAGCAAATATGTTTAAGAAAAATAAATGCATTGCATTTTTGTGATATCCAAATGATATGGTAGTTTCAGAAAATGTATTTAAATACGTGAATAGTATCCTAAAAGCTCTCCTGGTGAGCAGGTTTTGTTACAGATGTCTCTCTTAAGTGTGTCTTCCTAGAGAGACAGGGAGAAAGATATTTTCAGCATTTCTGTTCCCTCCTCCTCCAGGAAAAGTCAGGTGCTAATTTTCTTAACTCTTGAAATTCAGTGTTTTGCTTGATCTTTGTCTCTAAATATTATAATCACATTTCACATACATTAACTGTGTACAATTATGTGCAGCTTGAATTTTGCATTCTGTCATTATTAGCTCAAGATTTGTACTATATTATATGTTGGGGTTTTTGTTGTAATTTCTTTTCAAATACCTGTGTTTTTTCAACAGGTATCACATCATCCTCCAATATCTGCCTTCTATGTTAGCAACCGCAAGGATGGGTTTTGCCTTAGTGGTAGCATTCTGGCCAAATCAAAATTCTATGGTAAATAATAGTTTTATTGATTTTTACCTTTATGTTGGTGTAAATGAGCTGTGTTTTGTGAATGAAAGAAGACTCTTAGAAGAATCATTATTTTAATCATTGTATTACCCTTTCCTTACAAATTTTTTTGCTACTAGTCTTCAGAATTTTAATTTCTATTTTTGGAGCATTTTAATTGGAAAGCCTGCTTATTATAGTGGCTTCACTAGAGAGGCTAGATTGCAATGCTAAATATACAGATGTTCTTAATTTTATCGCTCAGATACTAGGAAATGTTGACTGTAGTCTTGCAGGATGAGAAATGTGATTTTTCTGTCTTTGAATTTAGGGAATTCGTTATCTGCCATACTAGATGGAGAAGGACGGCTAACATTCCTAAATAGGGGAGAAGATTATGTAATGACAATGCCATATGCTCATTGTAAAGGTAACAGATTATTTTCATTCTCTAGATGGCGAAGTTACAAGAACAGAAGTTTATTGTTTTGTATAGTATACTGTGTCAGATTCAAGCTTGTTACCTGAGAAGGGTGTTCTGAACATAGGCAGCAGTGGTGGTTCTAGGCTTTCACATATTTTATTATGAGAAAAATACATCTGTTGTTTAACCAATGAGAGTTTTTTTGACACGGAAAAGATATTTAAATAAATAATAAAAGCATATCTATATATAGCTATCTGTCATTACATGGCAGTAATTGATTGAATTGCCTTTTTTTTTTAAGAACAATTTTGAGCTTTACCAGTATTTTTCCTCTCGTAAACATAAAAGGCCCTGTCATGTCTACACCTTGCTGTGCAATCTAAATGTAAATTATGACCATTTGTCTTTAGTTTCACTATGGGAAACCACTCAGTGGTTTGTGTAAAGCTTTCTGAAAGGTCAGTAGTAGTACAAAATACATTGCAGAATTTCCAGTTTTAAACTGTTACTTATCCAGGTTTATCAACCTATATATTCTCCTCCAGAATTCTCTTTCAGAAGCTTTATAGTCAGCAACTATAGCATTATCTTCATTTGAGATGTATGAAAATCAAATAGCAGAAATAGATAATTTAACATTAGTTTGGCAGACTCTTCTCTTTCCATTGTTCATGGATATTTTTAATATTCTGTTAGAGATTTTTTTTTTGTCTGGCTTTGTTGAAAAAGTACTTAATTAAAAAGCACATGAGATAAATATATACACACATACATTCAGGTCAAGTAGGAAGGAGGAGAACTAGTATGTCTAATAAAGCTGATCAAGAGGGAGAAAAGTAGAAGAATATGCAGGGAAGGAGAATGTGCATGGTGAAAAAAACATCTTTGCACTTGCATCCACTGTATGTAAAATATATTCAGTGTTTCAAATGCTGGATTTCAGGGGGAAATAGAGTAAACACGGGAAATAAATTGTATTCAGCATTATAAACATTGTACTTCCAAAAGTCTTTAGAGAGGTGATCGGTGTTGTCTTATATTGTCCATCCAAGATTGTCTTTACCTGTGGTCTGGTTGGAAGTACTGTTCTGTTCAAATGAAGTTTCTCTTTGCTTTCTTGGTTGTAACGTTATTTTCCTGTCTTAATCTCAACAGCTTCCCTCCTCCAACCATCTCCAATAAGACTAAATACCACCCTTGCTAGAGCCAGCAGCGTAGACGCTGCCAAAGATATGTCTTAATAAACCATTTTTCCTGCTTATCTGGAATTCACTTGTTTGTGTTTGGGTTATCGCATTTGGCAGAAAGATCATGCCTATCATTACAAAAGGTCATCTGAAGAGACGACTTTTCCTCTGGCACAGACATGTTTATTCTAGGAATTGTGCCCAAAGAATTTGTTTTTTTCGTCTTGTTCTGTTCTAAGCATTCATTTTAGCTGTTGTTTTTTTTCTCTTGCAGGAATTCTTTATGGCACAATGACCTTAGAGCTTGGGGGAACAGTCAACATCACCTGTGAGAAAACTGGCTACAGTGCAACAATTGAATTCAAGCTCAAGGTTAGTAAGTGCTGTGAGTAGGCATAAGGAGGAGAATGAGCATAATTATATTTTTTTAAAAAATTAAGTGACTCTTCAGATATGATCTGATTTAATATGGAATTGTGTTTTTGGCAAGTGAAGAGTTTTCATTTTAACTACTATACATCCAGCTATGTGTATCTAGCAAATAGTGATTTATATTTTGATATATATATACATTTTTAATAATAATTTAAAAATTATAGTGTCATCTCTCTACTTAATATACTCTTTTGGATCCAAAGGCTTTGACTGAAACTTACAGTGCTGTCTTTATCTCTGGTGATAAGAGACACAAGCATACTGTTATTTGTATGAATCTTAGGAACAGCTCTAGGGAAAAAGCAACAGTCTGTCTTAACTCCAGCAGTGGCAGCAGTGTGTGCCTATGAAAGTGTAAGAACAGAGGAAGTGTTTAGTGATCTGATCAGTGGTTCAGGTGTTCTGTGTATTGTTTTTAATACACCCTGGTGATTTTTAAGTCTCAAAAACTGTTCAGGGTCTCTTTAAACTCCTGGAGAGCCCTTGGAGAACTCAGACCCAGGTTTCCCTCCCTCTTCCATCCTTGGTAGATTTAAATTGCTTGTCACACCCTGAATAATGTAAAGGTTTTGGCTGACGTTTATATCATCCTAATGCTCAGTGCTAAGCAACGTTTTACATGGACTGTTTTTGGTAATTTTACGTGCTGTAGGGGCACCTTCCCATTCACAAACGCTGAACAAAGATTTCAAAACTACTTGGGGATGGTTTGCACTTCTGAAAAATACATTTGTCATTGTTGAAGCAGAAACCGATTTAAAGCTGAGCAAATAATTAAGAAGTGTGCACATGGAGAGGGAAGATGTATTCAGCTGAAATTACAGGTTGTAACATAGAACTTAGGAGGTCGTGTTGATTGATATTTTGCTTCATCAGCCCACAGGATCCATGTGCAGGCTATCAAAAAGGCGGAGAAAATCCCTAGCAATCATTTTTGCTGGTGCTTCTGCAACAGTTAATCTCTAGTAACATATGGTTCTTGGCAGAGTGGTGAAATTAGTGTAGCAAATGACTATGTCCTCTATGATATGTTGCCTGCATTATTTTCTGTTTTCTTTCCACATTTCTCAGTCAATACTTTTACACAGTGAATCTTTTAAGAAGACATGGAATGAGAGAACAACTTACTGTTGTTTTAGACTTATTTAGGGGATAAAATAGGCAGAAGTTATAATCTTAAAAGCCATCAAGACTCTTTATATCACATTTCACAAATTCACTTTTTTCCTTAATACTAAACATAAATGCAAATATAATTTGCTGTTAAAATAAACATGAGGCATTTCCTTTTGTTTTGCAGCCTTTTTTGGGTAACAATGACAGTGTTAACCAAATATCAGGGAAAATTAAGCTTGGCAAAGAAGTTCTGGCTATTTTGGAGGGTCACTGGGTAAGTAGCGAGTGATGGTATTTTATAAGCCCTGGCTGATAGTTGAGACAGGTGAAAATAGCACTTAGTTACAAAAAAAAAAAAAAAGCTCAAGTTAAAACCTGACTTGATTAAGTAACACTTTGATCTCTTTATATTTAGACAGTTCTCAAGATAAGTATAGAATCCAGTGTTATTTGCAACTGTTAAAAAGTGGTGAATTATGTACTTTTGAGTAGTTCATGAAGAAAATATATTTCAACTTGTGAAATGTCTGTAGTGTATGTATTAATACTATGAAGAATTGTTAGGCACCGGCATGATATGTTTCAAACTTGTTTCCGTTCTGCTGAGATGACAGTGGCACTGCTGGTTTTTAGACATTGCAATGGTTCTATTGCATCTCTCTTCCAAGGCAGAACTAGCACAGAGTGCAGAAACTGAATTTGAAAGTTAGCATAGTTAATTATTCCTAACTACATGCATCCAAAAGAAAAGATATTTTCATTACAAAAAAAAAATAAAAAAATTGCTAATTCCTTCCTTTTGTTACTTGGTCACTCTTTGGGATTATTACAATTGTTACCTTGTATCTATTACAGGACAGTGAAGTTACTATTAGTGACAAGAAGACAGATGTTTCAGAGACATTCTGGAACCCGACATCTGATATCAAGCAGCGTAGATTACCGAGATACACAGTGAAGTTTGAAGAGCAAGATGACTTTGAGTCAGAGAAGTAAGTTCACTTTGGAACCATATATAATTATTTTGACAAAATAAAACTCATCATCATCATCTTCAAATTATGAGCAAATGTTATGTTTTGAACAAAATAGGAACAAAATGCTGGTTTTTTTTCCTTCTCATGTTTACTGAGCTGTAAAACAAGAAAGCAACACTGTTGAATACAAGGTCATTATTTACAGACTTTACAATCGTGGAGGCTCTTGATGGAAACGTAGGAGAAAGATCATATATTACAACATGGTAATACTCTGTTAAAGGTTGATTTTGTTACTGAGCCTATAACTAAGGAGATGTATGCAATTTTTTCTGGCAACCAGATTGTATCTGTCTATATTGCTTGTTTTTCAGGCTTTGGCAACAAGTGACAAGAGCAATAAATAATAAGGACCAAACAGAAGCTACTCAAGAGAAATACGTTCTGGAAGAAGCTCAGAGGAAGAGTGCCAAAGAGAGGAAGCTTAAGGGTGAAGAGTGGACATGCAAGCTGTTTGATCAGGATTCAGTCACGGGAGAATGGCACTACAAATACGCCGAGTGAGTCTTGGAGTGTTTCTAACAAAAACTGTAAATACCTGGTAGTGTTGCTGAGGCTCTTGCCGTGCTTTCAGGAGCAAAAGTACTCAGATACACAGCTGGGTTCAAACTTACTAAACGTGCAGCACTACCTGATATTCCTATTCATGTGTTTAAATTAAAATGTGTGATTTTTGTAGCTGAACTTGGTAGATCTTTCACCAAAGAGAGGATGTTCATATGTGGTGTTGAAAAGGCAGTGATTGTTAACGCAGGAAACCATGTTTCATGTAACCATTGCGATGGGCTTTTTCTTTTCAGTCTTTAAGGTTACGTGCCTCCGACAAATTTTTTTTGTGCTATGTTCCAAAGTTTCTTGGGCATGGCACTTTGGGATGCATTGTGCTCACATGGTTTACACACACACCTGGGAGCTTTTCTCCTTTCTATACAAGGGCAATATTGGGGCAGTGGCCCTAAGTGTGTGTATAGGGAAGAGTACCAGAATCCTGAGTATTCTTCATGTCTCCTGCAAATTTGCAACTCAGAAGTTTCCTGGAACAAAGTAGGGATTCTGTATATTTAGCAGCTCTCAGTAGATTTCTTTTCCATCTCTTCCCTTGGTTTCCTCTTAAGTCGGTGCAGAAGTTTACCAGACGACATCCTGCAGCAGGGCATTTCCCAACTAGATGGAAAGCTCCATGACACACCCTCTCGTGGTTTGAACCTTCTAGTGCTGTTGATGCCTCTTCCTGTTGGAAGAGTTGTGAGTAGTCCAGCTGAATTGACTGCCCTTAATGTTGAAACCTGTGTAAAGCCATCAGAAAAAGTCCTGTACTTTAAATCTGTTAGGTCTTAAAGCTGCAGGGAAAAGTCCATTTGGTTAATCTGTGTTATTTCTTGTGGCTCAAGGATGTGCCATGGAAATTTTACTGTGTGCTAGAAAACATTATGCACTGTCAGCAATCCCTAGGAGAAGCTTCTATCTCCTTTTGTGTATATAACTTCTGTCTCTTTTACATTCACTACCAGGGCCGGGTAGAAAGCAGTCTTTTGTGCTTACTGTGAAAAATGTGTTCAGTGAGCTGTGGCATTTGTTAAGGTATCTGGCTTACGGATTTAGGCATCTGGATTACAGATACAATGGACCTTTGGGAGAGCAGTGCCTAGGTCTTACCCAGTTACCTTAGATAACATTTAATTCAAGTCAGGTTAAGCTAAGATGTAAATGCAGGTCTATGTTCACAACATCTGAAAAAGCTGCAAACAGTTTTAAAGGCATACAGGAGGAGGTGAAAGAAATTCCACACTTAATCTACTGAGGCTAAAGCTGTGCATCAAAATGGTCTGCATTGTAGTTTCTATCCTGAGAAGGCCGTAATCAGTGGGGATGTCCAGCTTTGCCTTTGGCTGCTTTTTGCTGTCCAGTGAGCTCTGTGTCTTTTGCCTTTTGTGGTTTTTTGTTTGTTTGTTTGCGGTTTTTTTTGTTTGGTTATTTTTTTAGATATTTTAAAATTCTATATCAACCTGTACTTGGAAAAGCACTTAAAAAAATCGGAACAAGAAAACCGTGTGTAGCTCATTATTACCTCTTGAAACCAGTCTTGACTGCTATTAGCCACTTTGGGGTGACAGCAAGTTTGAGGTAACTGATTCTTACCTCTCCTTTCTAGGCAGTCTGTTAAAGCAAAAAGCAAAAATTCAGTCCAAAATAATTTCTTTTTTAAATCCCCTGATTTCCCTGTAGTTCTACAGTAATAATTGTACAGTAAGCAGAAAACCTCTCCATGTTTGACAAATACATATCACTAGCCAGATAAATTCATAATTATATAGTTGGTTGATACAATAGCTTTGTACTCTTATCAGCTGGCTGAGGGTTTGACCTGAATGTGAAGTTCCTGTTTTGGCTCTTGTGCCCTTTCAGGTTAGGGCTGGGCTATAGGTGGAAGATAAGATCTTCTGTATAGGGAGAGAGAGCTTTAACCTGTTCATACAGAGTAGTTTCTGAGCAGGGAAATACTTCATGTTTAAATTGTTGTGGTATTAATCAATTGTACTCACTTTGTCTAGTACCAGACCATGGGACCCTTTGAATGATATGATCCAATTTGAAAAAGATGGCACCATCCAAACAAAAGTTCGACATCGGACACCAATGGTACGTTCCAGTTCTGTTAGCATGTCCGGCAAGATCCAGGGACTTGTTTATACATATACGTTATGTGTATAAAGGTTATCAAAGCATTGGGAGCAATGGGAAATACTATTGTTATCCTACAAAAATGTACTTTACCCAGTCTGTGTTTACCCAGTGCTTGTGTTGCATCTGAAGGGGTAGACATGACTTGATTAAATATATAAATATAT
>VWZK01000328.1:40257-98610 GCA_013396935.1 Baryphthengus martii
GGCCGTGCTCGTCACCGAGCCCCTCCGGCCCGCCCTCTCGGCCCCCGGCGTCGAGTTTGCTGTCGACTCTGAGGGTCAGTATCAGGCTTCCCTTCGCTGGATCACAAGGAGGGTAGAAGCCGTCATGAAACGCTTGCAGAGCAACAACATTAAGCTGTTACTGTCTAGTGTGAAGCAAGAGGAAGTAGTTATCTACTATGCAAAATTATGCGGTGTATCAGTGGTTGAGTGCTTGTCTTCAGAAGAAGTGGCCCTTATCTGTGAAATCACAGGAGTCTCACCTTATGCACCTTTTGGTGATAACATACACAGAGAAATCACTGAAACGGCAGTGGCAACGTTTTGCCAGCCCTTGCTGCTCGGATCAAAGAGATGTGTTCACATCGGCTTCACCAGCGTGTGTGCCTTTCAGCCCCACTGCCTAATCCTCTGTGGGCCGGTCGATGGTGTTAATGAGCAACATGCTGCTGCTTTACAAGGGGCATTTACAATGCTGCAGCAGCTATTTAAAACAGTTCATCAGAGGGAGGGGTGCAAAGCAGAATATGAAAGCCAGAATGAAGCCTCAGAGGTTGGCAGGTGGCATTCAGCTACTCAGAAGCAAGCTATAGCAGAAAATATTTCTTATAACAGTAATCAGATTTCTGAACGTCAACTGAAAGCACATAGTGATGAAACAGAGACGCAGATTTTAGACCCTGATTTGCAGGGATGTGAAAATCCAGCATGTGTGCAAACAGACTTGCAAATACTTTCAAATCCCATCTTGCACATCAAAAAATTCAATGTTGCCGCTGAAGAAGGTGGATCTTCAAGAAACGTACAGAAACCACATGGAAAATGCGAGCATCCGGGTAACGTGCATGAGAACTATAAAAGTGGTTCACTTTCGGACAACCAAAAGAGCTACAGCACTGCTGCTTTTGCAGCATGTAATCCTAAAATGGTCGCTGAGCGTGAATGCCTAGACGTTGGCAGAGATCTAGAAAACACAAGCTGTAACGTAGTTCCATTTAAATGTGAAAAGAGCTGTGCAAGTATTGCACAGAGTTATTCCAACTCCCTGATAGAGGCAGGATCCGTTTTGCCCGTAGGAGGTTACTTTGAAATCCTGTTACATTATTATATTCTGTACTATGCAAAACAGCTTCAGCAGCCGGAGGTAACTGTCGTATCGACTGTAGTCGCTGATGCTTTGCTAACTATTCCCAAGTTCTTGTACAGGACAGCAGAACGAAACAGCTTTGCCAAGTTCTATCTCAAAGCTGTGAGCGCACTTGTTAAAAATCAGCCGGTGCCTGTGGATGAGAAGGGCTTAGAATTGGTGTATTGCAAGTATCAGTTGGTCATTTCAGTTCTTCGCTGTGTCACAGAGCTGCTCTCCATAGATCTCATAATTGGTATTAAACGGCCACTGCAAAAACCTGCGGATTGTGACTCAGAAGATGACTTCTGAAATCATTAATAAACAATGGGTTTTGTTTGTTTGTTTTCCTGTGTCTTCTTGTCAAGTGGATGTGCCTCAAAATTCAGGGCTAGAATCTAAAAGATCTCTTTGTAGGCCCACGGACCTAACGTGCTGCTTTCTTCTTAGAAGAAAAGTCCAACCAGCTCAGATTTGTGAAAAACTGGGTTGTGAACAGCACGAACTTAGACGTGAGAAAGTGTGGCTGATCTGCACTGCAGAAGATGTGCGGTGCCGTTTCCATCCGCATGCAGAGGATGGAACATTCAAACCAAGGGTGAGCTTTACCTCTTTCAATGTCTGGAGTATTTATGGAAGTTAGATGTATGTGATTGGTTTACCTGACACGTTAAAAGTTGCCGCATTGGCATGAGCCACTGAACTTGCAAGTTACGAGCAAGGGATTTTTTTTTGGCCTTTACTATAGGAATGTTATTTTAAATGAAAGTATTTTTGTACATATTGTAGTTTTTAATATAATGAAGAAAATAGAACTGGGTTTAGCCTGTTCGGTGCTGGGGGCAGGCAGCGGTAGGCCACTGCAGTATATATCCCCATGAAGAATTTTCTTATCCAATAGGAGATGCAGCATTTTTATCTTCCATTGAGTCCACTTCACTTCAAAATAGTAGAATTGTGAGTAATTTCATATTGTGATTGGCCGGCTTTTGCTCTGGCAAGTAAGTTTACGTGACATTACTTAGTACAACTATTTAACTGTTCTGGATTGGGGTGTGGTGCTACTCTAAAAGGCTGTGTAATCATGGGAAAAGTTTACACAGGCAATAATGCAGTTTTGGGTGAAAAACCTGAGGCAATTTTTCACTTAAGACTTTGATTATTTGAGTTTTTATTCTGAGTTTTAGTGTTTATTTGTTTGTTTCAGTTTGCTTGTTTTGTTTTGGTTTTCCTTCTTTTTTTTTTTCCCTAATTTTTTCACCCTAATAAGATTTACTTTACGCTCAATATCTGTATGTCAATATATCTCCCTTTCTGCTGTGTTGTAAATAAAACTACACGTTTGGTGGGGGAGGTTTTTGAGTAACAGAACAGCTGCAGCTGATAACGGTATCGCATCCGTTCTCTCTGTGCCGTCGCCAGTATTGCATAATCCTTGGAATAACTGGATTTTTATTTTTTTTGCATCTTCCATTATATAAAATTTAGTGAGGATGTTTAAAACCGTAGGCAGAAATCATATTTATCTCCTGTACCTGAGATGATTACAACTGGAAATCAGATCTTTTTTTTCCCCATTAATTTATGGTGTTGATTTCCCTTTTTCGGTTTCTTCAGTAGTCTATCTAACAAAGTTCATTCAAGGCATTTTGACAACAAGGCTGTGTCTGAATACAACTGTCTGTCGGAAGTTTATATTCTTGGTTGTACAAAGCGTTGTAATTTTTTTTCCTAGTGCACTCCTTACAGACACCTGCCTATGAAAAGCAGCGCAATTCAGTGTTCGCTGGAGTGATTTCTTTAATGAAGGACTAGTGACAGTAATTTATTTATTTTTTTAATAATTTTTGGTATGTGCGGAGGAGAGGAAAGAAAATCAGATTGTTGCTATTACCACACGTTTTCAGTAGCTGCTTAATGTGACGGCGAAGAGATACCTCCGGAGTGCAAGAGCTTGTGTTTTGGAGCTGCGTGCCCCGTTTGCCCGGACAGCCTCGGGGCCTCTCGGGAGGTTTCCCCAGCCCTGGCGCTTCAGCAGGCACTGGGGTTCTGTATTTTACCAAGAGGGTTCTGCTCTTGCACAGGTTTGTGCATAATCTGGTCAAACTGGTGACCAACTTGCTGGGCAGAGGTTAATGATTTGCTGTGTGGCACCACCAAGGGCAGTGCAGAGCACGTGAAGCCTGGCAGCAGTGGGGGTTGTCTGCAGAAGCTGCTTTTGTATTCTGAAGCAAGGTGCTCTCTAAATACAGGTAAAATAAAGAGAATACTGGATCATTTCACATTATTTTGTAGCATTTACACATCTGCACGCTTTCAGATTTGCTGCAGCTTCTTGAAAAATATTAAAATGTATTTTGTTACGTGAATGGCCTTCTGGCTGTTTGATTTAAATCCTGTCATTCTTGTTGAGAAGAAAGTCTGAAAGGTTTACCGTACACAAAACTATTTTTTTGTATGCTAGAGATACAAAGAGAGCATTTGAAAATTATGATTATATAGAACTTTTTCTGACCAAACCTCTGGGGTCTGAAGGCTTGTTGTGTCAGGTGCTGTATTTCACTGACTTTCTCTGTCCTTTTGTATTTTGTGAATGATCAAGTTTCTCTTTTAAACTCCTGATTCCCTGTTTTGTACAGAGAACTGAGAACATGGCATGCCTTTCTCTCCAAGAGGAACGTCCCTTCTTTGTCCTGGGCTGCTGGGGTGAATGCTTGCTCAGGACGTGGCTGTTTGGTTTCTGATCCTGAAGTCTAAGCGCATTATGAGATGTGCACCAGCTCAAGGGGAAGAAAAAAAAAAAAAAAAAAAAAGCATTAACTTAGCCTTTGAGGAGTAAAGCAGATTTACTTGTGGATTCAGTTCTTTCTTACTTTTAGGAGTCTTCTCCAGTAATTAGCCTGGAAGTGTAATCATAGAAAATGTTTGGAGTTCACTGCTGTCCCATCTGCTCTTTAAGAGAAAGGCTGTTTGTAGCCATGAGAAGCGGCGCAGTCTGTTCTGGGCTGTGGCTCAGATGCTCTTGGTGCCGTTCCTCCTCCGCTGGTATTTCTGACCTGCTTCAGCAGCTGCCCCCCAGTTGTGGAGGCTGTGGTTACCCAGTCACTCTACTCATCAGTAGCCTGTTACTGCTCTCACCCTGCTGAAGACTGTTACTGCTCATTAGTACCTAAGCCTTAGGTATGTGATTATTCATAACATCTCTTGGCTCTCCCAAATTTTAAGGCTATCTATAAATACATCTTGCCTTTTGATAGGTGATACGGGGGCGATTCTAAGAGTCATCTCTTGATATAGTGGCAGAGTCAAAGGGGTTACCTGGGGCAGCCTGGGAGATGCTTACTCTGTCAGAACCTCAGGGAGCGGTATGTTTGGACATGCACTAAGGTTGTAAAAGCCTACAGGTTTTTCTAGTTGCACTGTTTCCCTGAGATTATTTCTATTTTGTGCTATCGTTCTATTATTGTTATATTTCTAAATATGAATTGGCCTCCATGCAGTGAAAATCGAGGAAGTGTGGGCGTGTGTTTGGACGCAGGTCCAAACTTGAAATGCAATGTAAAGTACAGCGATATTGGTGTTAATAGCCTAAAATTAAAAGAATGGTTTTAAACAAATCTTGATATTGAACTCTCCTTTCTGCAGCCCTCAGCAAACCTGTATTCTACCTCATGTGAAATTCATCAGAATATTTTGAAGGCGCTCACCCCAGCTACAAGGAGCGTGGGTGTATTTTAAGCAAGGTAATCCCATCTGTCAGGTAGTTTGTTTGTTTTTTAATTTAAAATACCAATAGGTTTTAAGACGACTGTATAGGGACGCCCAGTGAGACCAAATTGAACTGCATCCCGCACACAGCTCTTAAGAATGGGAGTAATCTGTTTACATGACAAGGACACACCAGTTTTATTTAGTGATTTGGGTGGGGGTCGAGTCTCAGCAGACTTCTACAGATACTGGGAGCCCCTCGAGACAGCCTCTGTCCCCCAGTGCTCCTCCAGTGCCTTCTCGCATTGCCTGGCCCCAGCAGCTCACTGCCCAGCACCTTCCCAGGCCCTTCTCATCGATCTCCAGCAACACCAACTCCCTGGTTACCAAACGGGTAATTGCTTAACTTCTCCAGTGGAAGTTACGCAACCTAAATATGATCTTATATTTTCAGCCATGCTTAGCTGATTACTGACTTTTAGCAGGTTTTGGCAGCTATTCAGAGAGTATTGCTAATAGGAACCAGTCGTAACGTAGAGTATTAATTCTGCGGTGTCACCAATCACACGCTACTGAATCACGTTTGCAAGAGGGAGTAGGGGAGCACAATATTTTGTTTAAGAGCATAGCTGTGTAGTGGCGTAACTCTGGTAATTTTATATCGTTTCTGTTGTTATCTTTATGACAGTCATTTTCAGAGTTCACAGGTGGGTGATTAGTCATAACACGTGAGAAGATTAAGGAAGATTAAATTCTTCACTTGCATGTATCTCCTGGACTTCACTAGAATGACATTCATCTGAGCCTGTACTTAATTTGCTTTTTGTTATGTAACAAATCTGCTATTAGCGGTCGAGGCTTCCATTTCTGAGTCCTACATTTATGTCTATGCTTGTTAGGTTAATCTGTACCCTTGTGTATTTTTTGGTGAGATTCTTTTAAATCTCATGTTAAGAGGAGAAGTTATGTCAATGTTCAGTTGCAAAAATTTCTCTAATTATCTTGAAATACAAGAAATCCTTTCTCTTGTCACCTGTAAACCCAAAGATTAAATACTTGCTTTATTTACTACATGATTTATCACATTATTACTGTTAAGACTGAACAAATCAAGAGAGTAATGTTTGAATTTATAAACAGTAGCTTTGGAAATGTGTTGGCTCTAATTATTTATAATTTTGCAGTAGCATTTTGTGTGAGGTGTCATTTATATTCTGTTAATGAGACTAGAAATAGATGTTTGAATTTAGGATTATACAAATTACTTCCCCCTGAGAATATTAAACTAATAATTACTTCCAGGAATAAGAATTTTAATTTTATCATTCCAAACCAAAAAATAATAATAGAAAAAATGTAATAGATTTAATATATAGTAGCTCCTCTTTATTATATGATTCAATAGAAGACTAGACTTTGGAAGCAGTGCTTATTCCTGTGATAGATGAGCAGTGCACTCTTTTTAAAAACAGTCCTGGCAAAAAGCATACAAAATACTTCTCCATAGGAAAACCATTCCTGCTAGTTCAGCAGACAGTTTATTCCTCATCAAATCACCAGCAGATAAAAGAACTGCTACACTGAGGTTTTGGTTCAGTGCAGGATTAAGGGCACATCAGTAATATTGCTTCCTGCATCCTAAGGTACCTACAGCTCCATTCGCTATAAAAAATATTTCCATTTAAGGTATTTAAAAGGAAAAAAAAAAAAAAAAAAAGGTATTGTTTTGCCAAACAGAATTTCTAATTTGTTCTTATTTTGAAATTCCCAGTAAAACAATCCAGCATGGAGGTCTTTCTTCTGATAATAATCATGACCTACTTTCAGTGGATGTCTTCATTTTCCAGGCTAAGCATCTGATTAAATATTACCTCAAAGTATGAATGCAGAGCATGAACACATGGCAGGGATTTCTCTGTGTATGTGGGGAAAAGGCAGCTCCAGATGAGAGTGAGATCTGTTGAGATTTTAACATTAGACTTGATACGTGTCTGGTATCATGTATGAGGATTATATTTAGGCTTTTGGAGAAATGAAAGTCATTGTACAAACGGCTGGATTATATTCTTAGGGCAAATAAACTGCATGGGATCTGTTTCCTAAAAGCAGAATTACTCTGAGGCACTTGATTACCAATGCAGTAGTGAAAAAAAGTACAGAATCGTTACATAGTGATGCAAAAAAATTTAATCTGTCACCAATGTTGATTGTATTGGAGATGTTTACTGGCATGAGGGGTTTTTTTAATGTACCGGTTTTAGGAGTACAGTCTTGAGGAGCCCTTGTGCCCTTGTTGGTACCAGGAGTAGCTCTGCCTTTGCACTCTTGCAGTTATCCGTTGGCTCACTGTTAACCTTTTCTAGTACACATAGCTTCAAGAAATCTGTTGTTTCAGTGTGACTTGTGGCTTTTTGATTCCTAGAACAAAGTAAAGGGTGTCTTAATCTTGTGATCGATGAATTTGTGTACATGAAACCTTTCTTCATAACTTGCACATCTAAAAAGTTTAAAACTGCAGTACTGCAAAGACAGTTTTCAGTTAAGAAGGACCCAGCATTTTCCCGTTGTGAAGCTCAGGGTTTAGCATTTGTAATTTAGCCCGGATGCTCTCTCTCCCTACACTGTACAAGGAGTGATTGCTTCTAGCTGACTTACATGGAAAATGTTAGCCAAGCAGTTCAGTTGTTTCCAGAAAACAGATTAGACAAGATGCTTTGTTTCATATGATTGATTTTTTTTTTATTATTTTTTTCTTTTTGTGATTCTGTGCAATCCCTTTGCTTCACTTGTGGGAGCACAGTTCTCTACTTCTCTGCTAAGAGCTGGAAGGAGGTAAGAACCAGGGAGCAAAAAAACCCTCTGAACCCAAATCCTCTCCTTCCTGTCCTGAATCTCCAGAATAACGTGAGCCGTCTCCTCACCAGGTTCACTGTGGTGACACACACTGAAAAAACCAAAAGCTGCCCGGTCACATGTAAGAGGTGTCCTACTGTGCCAAGCTTAGATGCAACACTGCTCAGCTTATGTACTGCAGTGTTTACACATCAATTTGGGCAGCTCGGTAAACCCTGCAAGCTGCAATGTAGGTAGGTGGAGGAGTTATGTGGCATTTCCAAACAACCAGTGCTTATAATGCAGCAAATATCAGAAATTACATTCCCTGTAATAGGAGACATTTTTATCACCTTGCAGAATCTTTCAGGGAGACACTTTTGTAAACTTTGGTGGTTATTAGCAAGTATTAGCAGCACCGTTTTGTTCTGGGACTTCTCTCCATTTCAAAAGTGTGCCACCTTGGCCATAATCCTAAGTGTTGCAGAAGATACGTGGCTTGGATCTGTGAAGAGGAGCCAATCTATAATTGAGTAGAAAGGAGGAAATTTTCTCCTCCTCTTTCATTACTTCTACTCTCTGCTTGACTGTAGAGCTCATGAGATGATGTAATATAGTAATAACTCCATGGGAGTGTGGGTGGAGAGAAGGAGGAACAAGAATAAGAGAAGACAGGAGATGAAAAGACTCAGTTCAAAAGGAAGAGAGGGAGGAAGGTGGAGGTTGAATGATTTAGAGAATGTGCAAAAGGACTGTCATGTAGAAGGAATAAGAGTCTCAGATACATGAATGGGAAGAAGCAACCCCAGCTTCCACACGTTCCTCCCTGGAGATGCAGCAGCAAAGGGAAGACGGGAAGCTCTCCTCTCCCCTTGGAAGAGTGGCGAAAGAGAGTTGTCAAATGGAAAAAAAAAATCAGTGCAAGAAACTGATTTTCTCCTCTGCTGGTGTAGATGTTTTCTCCTCTCCTGTTGCTGGTGTAGCTACCTGGGAAAGCATTGGAGACTGTGGAGACAGCCTGTCTGCGCATCCCAGGGCAGTCTGGGGCTGTAAACTTGTGGCAGCCTGAGATAACAACTCACATTTCTGTTCCTGCAGCTCAAAGAGTCTAGGCGTGGGTGCAGAAATTACTGGGTGTGAATTACATTTGTTTAGATAGCAGATCTTACCCTCACTGGCCTGAGCCTCTGGAATGTGCTTTGATCCTTAGGTGCTTCCAAGATAGGGGCGGGAGTCAACAATAATACTGCGTTTTGCTCCGGGGCCTCAGTGTCACAGGAGTTCTGGGCTGGAGCTTGTGTCGTTAGCTGGTGCCTGGGGAATACTGCTCAAGTTCATGTTGCAGGTCATGCACTGAACAACACGGGATTGCAGTGGGAGGCTGCTGGATCTACTGCTTTGAAAACAATTGTACAAACTCTTACTGAAGTCGTAAATCATCACTTGATAAATTTGTCATCTGCTAGGCCTTAGATAATTAGTCTAAATTTAGTTGTGTTGAAGTGGAGAAAGCCCATCTAGGACTTCTACGCTTATTTTTCATAGTGAAATATGACAGGAGTTCCGTGCAAGCTTTCTTAGTGACTTGTAGGGAAAAAAATACTTTTCTCACATAGTTGTGACTTCTGATAAGACTGAAAAGTTTCAAGAGAAACATTTTTTCTAGAAATAGATTTCCATCATCTCAAATACCAATCTCTTATTGATAGTGTCTTGTTTGTTTAGTGGTTATTACTCATGACTATCCCTACTGAAAACAGCACATTTCTACTTCTGCGTATTCAGACCCCAAACCTCTAATCCAAATGTATTCAAGTGACTTTAAACAGAAGATACCGAATTTACAGGGTACCAGACCAGTAAAATTAATTACCTAGTACTTTGGAGCAGAAGATGATCAATACTATTTTTTTTCCTAATTAATAATTCTCATTGTTGTTTTTCCTCCTAAAAAAAAAAAAAAAAAAAAAAGAGGGGGTTGAAATTAAATGCATGGACAAGGTCATAGATAGTTCCCTTGCTATTGTCTTTAACATATTTGAGTTTTAACTCTGATATCTGTCGGATTTCATAAATACGACTAATATATAATTTTAAAAACTATTTATTCAGTAATTGCCTGACTTTGGCTGTAACATTTTAACTGCAAGGATCAAATTACAATAAAAATGTGGCAACCATCTCTCAATATCTTGGAAATCTATTACCATGAGCCACTGGGGAAAAAAGTGAATTTTGTCTTCTGGAGTTTTATAACAGTGTGTACCTGAAGTTAGGTTTGGGTCCCAAACCAGCAGCATCTGCAGGCCATGTTTAGTATCTCGTAAACTGGACAGCTTTTTAACAATTTTGCGTTTATGTTTTGGCACTGCTCGGGTTTATAACAAAATCTGAATCTATATTGAAATGCAGAGAAATAACTTTCTCGGCATTATTCCCTCCGGATTCCTGTTGTCAGAATGAGTGGGTGTTCACATCAGAAGGTAGAGTAAATGCTGCTGCCTCTACAGCTCCTAATGTTATTGCACTTGTCATTGTGAGCTTTTCTAAATGCTCCAGTTGTGAGCTTGGAATGTATTTGTTCCACTCGTAAAAACACCCACATCTGCAGGAAGAAATGTGCGTGTGTACCTTTCTTTAGTTTCCATAATGTGACATGTATTTTCCCTTGCTAATTTTCCTCCCTTGTGCTGTTTTGACGTGCCATGTGACACTGGCTATTATTTGTCCGTATTTTTTTCCTCAAGGTTGAGAGTTGTCACATTTTGTTCAAATGTTAGATGCCAGAATTTCTCTTGACTTACTGCTTACCAGTTCACATTTATTTTAATCATCCTGTTCAAAAATTGTTTTAATACAAGAGTCATTGAATGATTCGGTAGAGAAGAGCAGATTGGAATATTCAATTTAAAGAAGGCAGGTCCTGAGGACTTTTCAAACCTTTCACAGTAACAAACAGCACAGGATTAATATCTTGTTGTTGATGATGACTGGATTCTCCTAAAATGTTTTTCATTTACCAGAAATTTCCAGGATGTCTTTATAGTTGGACAGTAACACCATATGATTAGTTTTCTGCTATTGGTATTATTAGTGCAACAGTAATAAAGGAACTTACATTTTCTGTAAAAATAACTAACCAACATCTGGTCTTCTACAGGAATAGCTGTTAAATATCATGAGGTAAAGACACCAGCTAGAAGAGGCGGCAGAGGTTAAGACCCCAGGGTTTTATCATCGCTGGCACTGATTTACTGCAAAGCTTGGAGTAAGTCACTTACTGTCTGTGTGATTAATTTTTCATCATGAGATAGTAGTGGGCTTCATATTCATAAAGGTTTCAGGCCATGCTTTAAATCTCCCAGAATCCAAAGATGGAGGCAGATGCAATCATTGTGTGTTAAAAAAAACACAAACAACAAAACAGAATGTATTGAACATCCTCTCAATCTTTCAGGTTTGTTTTTTTTTTATAAAGCGTGGAAAACTCTTTCTACAAGGATTCTAGATATTGTATATTTCATCCTTTTACTCATGACTGCTGAGCCTTACTGGGGCCCATCACTGCCCACAGAAACACTAACAGAATAGATTCAGTGCTTTTTTATCTAAACCTTCATGCCCGACACCTAAAGATGCCAGTGTTTGCTTACAGGTGAGTAAAGAATATTACTTTTGGAAAGCTAATAAATGAGAGACTGTTCTCAGAGGCCCTACACAGCATCTTTTTGGCTGTGCTACTGCTTTTCCTCAGCCTGCATGACTGTCCAGAGCTCCAGCACAGTGCGTGCGTGGTATAATGGTGTCCAGTTCCATTATATTACTTTTTCCATAGCCAGTAGACTAAGAGTCTTGTCATACAGCCTGGCACCAGCTCTGTTTCCTAAAAGCCATGGAGGAGAGGCGTAGGGGAAGCTCTCTCTTCTTTCAGTGTAGCCATATTTTTGGTTAACTCCTTAATTCAATTTGAGATCTAATTTTTGAGGGGAACCACATATACTAAATTGTTATCTAGTGTGCTGTTTGGTTTTCAGGGAAGGAGTGTTAAGCGTGCAGCAAACTATCCATGTAACACTGACTGATGATATTTGAATAAAACATACAGAGACAGAGACTATATAGTGGGTTATGCATGTCACGTAATTCCAAGGTGTGCTTCTGTTAATGACCAGCATGGGTAAAAATACCTTGTGATTCTCCTTTGACTGCTAAACTATAACAACCTTCATGAAATAGTCTACATTTTGGAGGAGTTACTACTGCCGTTAAAATAATGAGTCCAACACCTACATATTTCTCATTTATGTATGGAATTTTGCTTCTTTTTCCCTAGATATTGGAGAACCTATTTTTTTTTAAATGATTAGAAGCTTATGTGTTTACACTAATAACTGGTCTAACCCAAACCTCTAGGTTAAAATAAGATACTTACCTGGGACCCTAACCCACCATTTTCTAATTTCAATGCATCAGCCCTTATGTACACAGGAGAAAGAAGCAAATTTTGCTCAGATTTTGTCTCACTGGGCGAAAACCAACCTTTTTTTTGTGTGTGTGTAAAAGATGATTTAGGTTGCTTGGGAGACAACCGTATAATACCTAATTCACAGGATGCCATTTCTATAGCAATTGTTGTATTCCGAAGGTATAGAGTATTATGATATTTATTCACAGATTTGCATATATTAGTGTAGTCAGGTTGTTATGATGCTCTGACTTGGAACTTTAATTTCCACAAGTACCTTAACATAGCATCCTAGCAGCAAGGAAAAGGAGAGAGATGACTGTATTAAAAAGCTGGCTAATTATGTGAAGACTATATGGGAAAATCAGAACTGAGTCACATGCCATTAGCAACTGAAACTCCAATTTTCTGTTAAAAAAAAAGGTTGATCTATATTGTTGCTCATAAAACAAGCAATAGATTTTGGTTAAGATCTGACTGCTGCTGCAAAGGAGATAGACTGGAGAACCACAGCTGCACCAGTATGTAGGTGACATTAAATGCCAGAGCATTGATGGAACTGGGAAGGAGGGGAAGCTGGTTTTTGGCTTTGCTGTGCCCAGGAGGGACAGACTGGACTCATGCCCTGGGTTATGCGTAGCTAGAGAACTGCCTTGCCTTACTGTCTGCTGGAAGAAGTCACTTGCAGTGATTTGTCCTAATACATAAAAATCAAATTCCAGAGTACAAATGGAAAAGGTAGAGCATGTGCAGTCCTGGAGCTTGAACTCCCCTGCGCATTTGGTGAAACGGAGACCTCTTTTAGAGTTTAAGGTTTGTTAACTTCTTTCCTAAATTCAAGGTACTCCACAGAACACGGTTCCCTCAGGGCGAAGGGCTGAAGGATTCGGGTTTCTGAGGCAAGGGTCAGTTGGGAAGGGCTGGTTCTGAACTCAGCGGAGCTGATGAAACGCTCGCATTGACTCCACATAGTTGAATTCCGACTGGAAGTGCTGCATAACGGGAACAGGAGTCGGGGCTTGGACTGAGGGGGCCTATTTGCATTTGTCTTCGGTTTCATTGAGAGCACCGTGCATGTTTAGCGAGCCAAGGATATCTGCTGGCTGCGAGGCAGTGACTCCCAGTTCCCACTGAGCTGCCAGAGCCGCAGGAGCCAGAACTGGCCGTATTCCAGAGGCGAGCTACCAACGCTTCCAGTGATGCGGCAGCATCCCGTGCCGAGGCTGCCAGTCCCTCTGTGACTGCTGTGTGCAGCTCTAGAAAACCTTCCAAAGAAGAGAGGTTTCTTTTAAAAGAAACAATGCTTCATAATAGTAACGGGAACAGATGTTGACCTCAGATGCCACGTCCGCTTCAGGTATCCTGAATGCTCTTCAGTGCCTTATGCAAAAGCAGCTTAGGCACATTTACACCAAATGAACCCAAGTCCCCTGCACCTCTTTTTTACCCCAGATGAAGGGAAGCACATTTTTTTTTTTTTTCTCTTTCCCTGGAGGCCCTTCTTCCTGTCCCAGAAACCACATCACGAAATGTGAGACCAGGTAAGGTTTGTGCGCACTCCTCATGTTCTTAGTCTGCTTGAAGTGTCACCAGATGATGATGGCAGAAACAGGAGTCCTGAGAGGCTTTGCAGGCATTTATCTGGAAGGTGACAGCCTACAGGTAAAGGACTGGGGAGCCCCTTGGGCTGAGATAGTAGTCCTGCTATTATCTTCTGGCGCCGTTCTTTCTGTCCGCTTCCTTCTTTATTGTTAATATATTTTTGTAAACTGTTTGCCAGCAGCTCTCATTGAAGCATCTAGTCTCCTCCAGACTGCTTCTTGCACATGATTCCTTCAGGTTTTTTGAGGTTGAAAGAAAAACCAGCTCCAAAGTACAGAATAACATGGTATTTTTGTTGACGGACAGGCTTTGGATTTTCAGGTTTTTTAATCCCTGCTTGTCTCCACATTTTAGGTGTGAGGGTACATGTCCCCTGCATTTATCTTAGGCCAGCTGAGTCAGAGGGAGCCATGAGCTCTCCCTGTTTCTCATGACAATTATGCAGTAATCTAGATTTTGGATGTAAGAGGGACACAGACTGCAGAGCTCAGTGCTTCATAGCTGTCCAGGCAGGCTGCCTTTCAGTTCCCATTAGCTCCCTGTAAGACAGACTGGCACAGCTCTGTCTACAGCTAGTATCACGGATGGGATGGGGTGGGAGGGAGAAGGGCATGTCACACAGTCAGAAACCCGGCTAATGCTCCCTGCTAAATAAAAGCCAAGAAAGGCTCATCTTCCTGATGATAGCACAGGGGGCAATTGCACATAAATGCACACTGTTCAGGTTCATATCTGCGTATAATTAGGTTGTGCCCCCCACAAGTGGATTCTGTCCACTTTTCTACTTGGTTTGTGTATAGAATATATGTAGTGTTTTTCACTAAATGGTGGTCTCAGTGCAGTTGACAGTCTCAAGAGACAGCAGAGAAGAAAATGTCTTCCATAGGAACACCACAGGTTAAAAATAATGATTCTCCTGGACGAGGCAGTAGTTGATGCTGAAATGTTTCAACCCTGTTCATTTGCTAATGTTGTAAAAGTTGGCAGCTCTTTAAATCGATGATGGTCCTCTAAACTCATCAAGCTTTTTGTCCTTTTCTAAATACGTAATCCATCAGAACGGCAAAGTACCTTTGGAAAGAAGAGCATTGTGATATTAAGTTCATCTAGAAGTTGCAGAGAAAAACACAGCCTGTCTGTTAATTGTTTTGCTTCAATGTCTTTTGCTGATATTGAGAGCTTAGAAGAGCTCAGTAGTGATTTCAATTACTTGGGTATAAATCCAGAAAATGACAGTGGAGTTGGTCCAGATTTATATAAGTATAAATGAGATTTTAAGAAATGTCTGCACGGTTTCCTTTCAGGCTTTAGATTTAATTATCTTAATTAGGCTCTTAATTCAAGAGTCTAATTTCCACTGTTAATGAATTGCACTTACACTTGGTGACTGAATTATCCTGCCATTTTTTTTAGGGAACGTTCTAAAGACTCTTAATGAGAAAAATAGCCTCAAAGTTCTCCAGCTTTGTTTTTCCAAGTAAAAAGACTAAATATAGTATGTGTTCCCCAGAAAATGTGAGTGACAGGGATTAGTAATTCATGAGTGACGTGGCCCATTTACAGTCCTACCAGCACAGAATTCACCGTGGCATGAAGCATATAAAACAAAACAACTCAGTTGACTTTTGTGCGTTTAAAACAATGAGGAATAAAGGCTTAATCCAGACTAACAGTGTAAATGCTCCCTGAGTTTACTTAACACTGATGGAAATATTGGATAACAGCAAAGAAATAAGCTGAAAATGGAATTTTAAAATGCTGAAACATAATGCATAAAAGCTCCAAAATATTAAAAGCTGTAGTTGAAAATTAAAAGTTGTGTTCTGTGAGCAGGTTGTCATTTGCACAAAGAAGTCTTCTAGAAAGTCATTCACAAGCTCATGGCTTGTATTTGATTGTCAGCATTTTAAATCCCTGCCAGCTCATTTTGAGAGGTGGTACGTTGTCTCTATGAGCAGTCCTTCAAGTCTACGGTATTTATTAGCAGTTGGTCTTTTTCACATGGTTTTCCTTTAAAATAGATCTCAGTACTGGGTACAGAATCACAGAATCATAGAATGCTAGTGGCTGGAAGGGACCTTGAAAGATCATTGAGTCTACCCCTCCTGCCAGAGCAGGATCACCTAGAGCAGGTTGCACAGGGACATATCCAGGTGGGTTTTGAATGTCTCCAGAGAAGGAGACTCCACAACCTCTCTGGGCAGCCTGTTCAGTGCTCTGTCACCCTCACCATGAAAAAGTTTTTCCTTATTTTTATGTGGAACCTCCTATGCGCCAGCTTGCACCCATTGCCCCTTGTCCTGTCATTGGGCACCACTGAGTAGAGCCTGGCTCCATCCTCCTGACACTGACCCTTTACATACTTATAAAACACTAATGAGGTCACCCCTCAGTCTCCTCTTCTCCAAGCTAAAAAGACCCAGCTCCCTCAGCCTTTCCTCATAAGGGAGATGTTCCAGTCCCATAATCATCTCTGTGGCGCTGCGCTGGACTTTTTCAAGCAGTTCCCTGTCCTTGAACTGAGAGGCGCAGAACTGGACACAATGTTCCAGATCTGGCCTCAACCAGGGCAGNTTTTATGTGGAACCTCCTATGCGCCAGCTTGCACCCATTGCCCCTTGTCCTGTCATTGGGCACCACTGAGTAGAGCCTGGCTCCATCCTCCTGACACTGACCCTTTACATACTTATAAAACACTAATGAGGTCACCCCTCAGTCTCCTCTTCTCCAAGCTAAAAAGACCCAGCTCCATCAGCCTTTCCTCATAAGGGAGATGTTCCAGTCCCATAATCATCTCTGTGGCGCTGCGCTGGACTTTTTCAAGCAGTTCCCTGTCCTTGAACTGAGAGGCGCAGAACTGGACACAATGTTCCAGATCTGGCCTCAACCAGGGCAGAGTAGAGGGGAAGGAGAACCTCTCTCGACTGCAGGTCCCTAGTTCCTCAAGCCTCATTTAGGAAGGGACGTTCTTATGTTTTAAGCTTGATTCCCTGAGCAGAGGTGGAAAGGAGAGCAGAGCAGCGCTCCTAAGCAAGGTGATTGTGGCTCACCTGTTTTTGGTGAAGGAAGGTGGACTTGTGCAGCAGCAACCACAGGGGCTTCAGGCCATTGAGGTGATGGCAGTGGCTCTGAGCAAGGACAGCAGAGCACACTCCAAACCCCCACGGAGAGACACGACACCAGGCAAAGGCTGCCATGTCACACGGCTCTCAAGTGCTGCAACCGCCTTCACACCCTGCTCTCTGTATAGTACTCCTGCAGCGCCAGCAAAGGAGCAGCAGGCTTCGAATGTCCTGAAATTTTCAGGAAAGCTACTAGATCACAAATGACCTTTAAATGATTGGCATATCTCCAGTTCTTGAGATGCATACTGCAAGCCTGGTTTTCGCTGCGTTGTGATAAATTAACTTGGTAGCTTGAGCGGGAATTACTGTCCTTCCTAATAGAGGTAACATGAATTATCCAACAGAAGTACTCCAACTCACCTTCTTAAAATATTGCATATTGTATCCTGAAAATGAGCCCTTTCCTTAATTACCGCCTCGTTTTGTTCTCCCCAGCCAGCTGCCTAGAGCACAACCCGCTATTTAAGCCTGCCTCCATGCATGACTGCAACCCAGTCTTTTTCTAATATCGTGCTTCTGGAAAAAGTGAAGTTGGTCCAGCTGCACCTCCAGTAGCCGAGAAGAGAAGAAGGTATTTATCTGCTGGTTCCTGTTCCCTTGTAGGAATAACCCAAGCCCTCCTTAGAGCAGATTTAGCAACTCTGCCTTTGAGTTTCCTTGTGCACCTCTGCTTTGCTTCAGCTGTAAATAAGCCACAGCAGGCACTCGCTGCCTGCCATGCTGCAAAACATCAGATATCATCCGTAAGCACTGCACACAACTTTGCGGCAGTTCAGTAACCAGCACAGCTGACTGCTGGGCTCCGAGTGAGTCAGAGCCCTAGGAATGGGCTGTTACTAAACAGCAGGGTACAAACCAGGTCTTTCTTTACTCGGCCGAAGCACACAAAGCAACTTATTGCTGGAAATACTTCTCTCTCTGGCCTGTTTTTCACTGCAAAAAGAGGTGCATTACTATCGCTGTTAGAGATCCAAATCGCAAATATGTTAAAATATATTTGCCTTGTTTGTTGTAGGATTTTAAGCTGCTAGCTCCTGTGATGCTCATACAAATGAAAAAGGCACCTTTCCCCATGTGTGGTTTTGTTCTTAATGTATCCGGCACAGCAACTTTGGGAAACTCCAAAGCCACCTTTTTACCTTTTTCTTTTTTTCTTTTTTTTAACCTATTAGAAAAAAAATCTTTCCATCTCTTGTACTGGAATCTGCTAATCATTCTGTGTCAGTAGGCTCCACCAAAGAAAGTGGTGTAGGAAGAAAACCTCACCCTTGGACTCAGCTGCGTTCAGAATCTGAGCCTGAAGGAGGAGTTAGGCTGGCAACCCAGCCATGGGTTCGTGGTGGCACCGCTGGCTCCAGCTGGACATTGACCCTGGTTTCCCCCGTGTCTCACTGTGTGGGCTGATGAGAAAGCAGCTGGTATGATGGGTGTTGGATTTGTTGCTGTGTGGCAGTCACCCTTGGCATTAGAAAAGCACAAAGATAGGTTTGCAGCTGAAATCTCCAGCCTTTCCTCTGGTTAAGCCTTGGATTAAGCGGTAAGTGCCTCCTCCGGTATCTGTGAATGGTGTAATAAATGGAAAGTTGATTCCAACTGTATTTTCAATAGCTGACGGCAGAAGCCTTGCTGTGCCTCACCTTCCCATGCAGTTCTCCATCTCCTGATGTTTCTGTCGAGCCCATCACTGGATCTCACCCTTGCCTAACCCCACAGCCAGCCACCTGAGCCCTCCTAGCCTCCTCTCAGAGCCTCTGGAGCAAAATTTGCTGGTCCTATACATTCTTGCCACTACTGAAAGCTTTGAAATCAGGTGAAGCAAAATTCACTGGTCCTGTACATTCTTGACACTACCCAAAGCTTTGAAATCAGGAGGTCAGCTTCTGCCGCACCATGAAAACGATGTTCTTCCAGCCTTTAGTCCCTCCTGCCATTTGCCTCCTATTTTCCTTTGGAGATAGAAGGGCTGCAATAATGGTGAGAAGAGGCCAGCTTCTAGTCATTTTCCTTAATGTAGTTGTGTCTCTTGGATGCCACCTCAATTTGGGCAGGCACAAACAAGTGGAGGACTTCTGGCAGCCCCAACTGTTACCAGCCTGTGTCCTGCAGTACCCCTGCAGACTGAGGAGAAGCTGCCTGTCCAGCCCGTTCATTTTGTTGGAAAATGAGAAACAAACCTAATTCCTCAAGGAGGGAGCTGGGGAGGGCAGAAGGGGAAACCTGAGATTGCTCACTCCTGGGAGAGACTCCCCTAAGAGCTGGTTAGCCGCAGACAAGCCTGCGGTGCTGGCTGGTGTGGCTTTCGGGCACTGCTCTCTGCCTCATTACCTGCCGATGTATGGATCCAGCGGGAATGTCGGGCACATGGATAATTGAGGAGTTGGTGGGGAAAAGCTTCACTTCAGGGGATGTAGCCTAGGGAAGGTTAGACCCAGGGGGGCTGCCGAAGAAAGAGCTGCAGAAACACCGAGTTATCTGCGCGCTCGCCATGTACCGAAGCCTCCTGACTTAGTGAGTTGAGGATCAATGCCCCTTGTCATTCCCTTCTCTTGCTGAAGTCCCTGTTCATCCTGGACATCAATGTCTTCTGTGTCTCTCTGGTACAGCCCTGTAACCCAGCACACAGCAGCTGAATTTTTGGTAGTAATTAAACTCTTCTTTTAATTATAATTTTTTATTATAGGCTTTTTGTCTATGCCTTCTAACTGTCTTGAGTAGGTATTTTTCAGGTATTCACTCCCTTCTCATGAAAGACATCTATGGGGCCACTTCCTCACCATGTCTAAAGAAGGGTTTGCCTTTTTTACATTATTTTTTAATTTCTGGCCTTATCCTGAGTGAATCTGTCTGCCTGGGTTTTGAACCAAGATCAAAACCCTTGGGTTTTGCCCCCTGAGGCAATATGCTTATAGTGCAATGGTGGGTTGAGTGAGGACCTACTTCCTCTGGTTTCCATGAACCCGAGTGGCAGGTCACTTTCTGTGTGTCCCTTCTACAGACATTAGGGATTTTATAGACCTCATACTCCTTCCTCTCCTTCGTTTCTCATTTTGAAGCAGAAGATTCTAGTCTTTCTCATAAAAAGCCTTTCTATCCCTGCTATATATATACATATATACATTTAAAAGCACTGATTGGAACAGTGCATGATACCTAAGGCATGCAGATGCCCACGCTTGTTACAGTCACAGTACGGTTTTTCCTCTCCTCCTTGCACCTAACATTGCTTTCCTTGTGACTGTCACTTACCTCTGAGATGGCATTTTGTGATTCCCAGTGCCTTGGAGGTCTCAGGCCCGAGTGCCCACAGCTGGCTGAGTGCCAGTGCCATGGATGGATGGCCACACATGAGCAGTGGTGGGGCCAGCACTGTGCGTCCACCGCTGAACTTCATCTCTCCTTCCTTGACACCACAGGGCTGTGTTTCGCAGCTCTCCCTCAGGAGCAGCGTCAGAGCAGGTGGTCTTGGCTGTCCTCAGACAAACCCCTTGTTGGGACCTACTCTGTGTTGTTCCCTCAAAAGCTGGGAACTGGTTGTCGAGGGCAGATGCCAGTGGGTGGAAGGAGAATTCAGATAAGGTAGCATCTGTTGATTGTCCAGCTGCACTAGTAGACAATCATGATGCTTGGGTTTTTTATCATCTTCCAGAGAGGAAGGAACAAAAATGTGACACATAGTCCCTTGTCCCTGTGCTGGAGTGCAGGCCAGATGAGCTTGTGACATGACAGTGAAGTCTCTCTGGTCCATACGGGAAATGGAGATATGTGATCTGGGCGGGAGCCAACTAGTGCTGCAGGGCTCAGCTCTTTGATCACATCTTGAAACAATGACAATGCTGAGGAAAAACTGATACCTGCTGATGAGTAGTGAGTAATTATGCAGCCTGGCTTGGCAGAGTGGGTTGTGCAGGCAAGACCACCACGTCTGTGCTCACAGCCTGGCTTCTTCCCACCTAATCCATGAAGTCCATGGGGTAAAACCACCCCAGCTAACAAGACAAACCAAAAGCAGCTCAGTGACAATTTGCAATTATCAAACTAGTAGGAAACCTTTTGCAATGCAAGTCATTTTGTAGGAATAGCCAACATTTGTTTGTAAAGCTCGTAACTTGAGAGCTGAGCTCTTGTGGTTTAACCCCAGCTGGCAACTAATCACTGGCCAGCCGCTCACTCACTTGCCCCTGGTCAGGTGGGGGAGAGAACTGGAAGAGTAAAAGTGAGAAAACTTGTGAGTTGAGATAAAGACAGTTTAATGGTAAATCAAAAGCTGCATGCCTAAGCAAAGTAAAACAAGGAATTCATTCACTGCTTCCCATCAGCAGACAGGCGTTCAGCCATTTCCAGGAAAGCCAGGCTCCATCGCATGTTACTTGGGAAGGCAAATGCCATCACTCCGAACATCCCTCAGCTTCTTTCTTCTTCCACCAGCTTTATATGCTGAGCATGATATCATATGGTATGGAGTATCCCTTTGGTCAGCTGGGCTCAGCTGTCCCAGCTGTGTCCCCTCCCAACTTCTCGTGCACCCACAGCCTGCTTGCTGGTAGCATGGGGTGAGGAGCAGAAAAAGCCTTGAGTTTGTGTAAGCAACTGCTCAGCAACAATGAAAACATCCCTGTGTTATCAACACTGTTTCCAGCACAAATCCCAAACATTGCCCCATACCAGCTACTATGAAGAAAATTAACTCCACATCAGCCAAAACCAGCACAATGGTGCCTGTCCTTCCAGCCTCTGCGCCTCTGGACTGATTGGTTTGTGGCAAGTGCGACATCTTGTCTTATTTGAAAGGACTGTATCCTCCCCAGCCTGCCCTTTCAACCAAGCCATCTCTGAGCATTTTTGGGACACCTTAACTCCTACTAAATGCTGCCACTTAAAGCATTTTAGGAAGGCTCTGCTGTAAAGGTTTGAATTGCCCTTGGCTCCCCCAACAGCACCTGGGATAAGAGAGATGCCTCTGAAGGATGGCTTTGTCCCCTGGAGCTGAATCGCTCCTTGAGCTGTCCCCATCTTTCCCCAACCTGGGGAAGTTATGAGTTTCTCCTAGCTGCATGTTTGATGCCTGGTAGTAAGTGGGATGAGTTCAGGCTCTTTCCAAGTGCCGGAGAGACAAGTGTCCCATCCCTTTTGGCATGAGCCCAGGCACTGGATTTTTCCAGAGGAAAATAAATCTTCAGGCCTACTTAATAGCTCCCTTACACTAGCACAAATCTGCTGGAATCATTAGAGCAAAGTAACGAATTGAAAGGACAGTCACTCCTCTTATTCTGAGGAAGCAGAAAGTCTCCAGAAATATTTTTTTTTCTTAATTTTGATTCTTTCCCTTTTGGTTTTAATTTAATCCTTTTCTCAACAAATAAAAACTTCCACATAAAATTTGCTCCATGTGAATGAATCACTGTTATGCTTTTTCTCCCTTGAAAGAAATGTTATAGGATGAACCATGTTGCTCATGTTGAGTAAGTAGGAAATAATGGAGAAAACAAAGTGAAAGAAATGGATCTTGCTACCCATTTTTAGCTGAGATGATTGTAAGACAGAGGTGGGAGTCATGAGCTATCAGCTGTGTGTGGCTTGCCACCAAATATTCTTCCTAAAAAGTGGGAGTAAGCTTCATGTGCCTCACCTGTGGACAGGCCACAGACTTACCAGATACAAAGACTGAGGACTTAGGATGTCTTAAACCAGACAAGAGCAGAAAATGCAGATCCATTTTCCTTGCTGTGGAGGTAGTTGGTGGCACAGCTGCTGCAGGGGAATCATGTGCAGTAAGGCAAACTAATGGAAAACTCGGAGCCTATTACTGTGCTAACTCCTGCACAGGGAATTTGCATCAGGCTGGCAAAGAGGTCAGCTGTGAGAGAGGACTGGCAGATGGACTGGCTTAATTCTGGAGGTTTTGTTTGGTTTGGGGGATTAGTCTTGTTTTCATCTCGGCTGCTTATGCTTTGTTTCTATTCCTTTTTTTCTGCCTTGTGCACCTACGGCTCTTTTCCTCTCTCCCTCTCCCCTTACCTCACCTGTCCCTGGGATGACGAGCAGATACTATGCTCTGGCAGCTCATCTGCTGCAACAATTTTTTCATCCCATGAAAACAAATCTGGAATAAAGCTTTGGGAGAGCTGATTGCGGAGGAGCAGAGCCCACTCGGAGGTGGCCTCCAGGGGAGAGCAACTCCAGCTGGACCCGACTCCTCCAAAATCCTTTCCTGAATCACTTCTGCCTCTACCTCATAGTACTTAGATGGAGTAAACCCATTTGATCACAGCCTACCTGCTGGAATGCTTGGCTTGGAATAAAGCCATGGCAATTGTACATTGCGCGGGCAGTGCTCGCCTTCACATTCACAAGGGGCCATTGTGCCTGTAGTGAAGAGCATGGGCTGGATGAGGCTACCGGCCCAGCTCTCAGACCAGGCTTCCTGCTCACTGGTTTCTCCTCCTGAGGTGTTTCCACTCTCGTTTTGCTGTGGCCCAAACGAACAGCTTTGATCTCAAGGGAGGGATGCAGAGCTCCGGCTTTCCGAGCCTGCCTGCATCTCTGGCACTAGGTCTCCAGAGAAGGGCTGCTTGCAGGCACTGGGAAACCTGCTCCAGCTGGATTCGAATAGATCTTGTCCTTCACACCTGGGAAGGAGAACTGCAAAGGACATTGCGCATTGCAGTCTCTTGGAGCAAACCCTTTCATTTCCCTGTTCTTTGCACATGCCTACAGACCTATCCTACCCTGTGCTTGCATCAGTTTTAATTGCCTACACATAACAAAAACATCAGTTCCCTGAGACAACTTCTGAAAAACATGTCTGAATTCATTGAAATGTGGTCTTGGGGATTTCCTTCGATGTACTATGCAGATTTATTATCCTGCTTGCTAATTAGGGCCACGGTGACATCACAAGCACTAGTTCTCAGATAGAAATTGCTGCGCAGGTCGTGAGTGACTGATCCATAAGCGCTTCTGCTTTGTTTACCTCCCCTAGCACTGACCTGATGGTGGGTGTGCATCAGGCAAGCTCTAGAGGACCTCTGCCCACCAGTCCTGTGTGTGCAGTGCCCGCAGCAGGGCTCTGGGGTGTCCGATCACACAGCTAAACATCCAACTTGGTGCTTCCTTCAGCTCACAGGTGCCTTCCAGAAGGGGAAGGAGCTGAGTGAAAGCTGCTCTTTCCGCTGCGTCATCTCAGCCTTGCTGAAGAATTGGCTGCTGGCGCAAGCCGCGGGCCTGGCAGAAGGGCGGGACACGCTGCGCTCCGGCAGGCAGCCAGCTGCCTGCAGCTGCCAGCTCGGGCTTACTCGTGGGCAGCGCGGTCATTCTGGGACACCTCAGCAGATCAAGGCAGCTCTGATGGGGGTGTGCAGTCACAGTTTGACTGGGCGCTGCTAAATTAGTCAGAGGACTCATACGCTTTGGCTACTGGGGACAACAAGCATGTCACCTAGCTGGCCCTGGGGATGCTGCACACAGACTTGGACCTGTTTGCCCAAAGCAATGGGAGAGGGGCCTTGTAGGGGTGTGGGCTTGTTCGTATCGGCCGCCCACTGAGATCCCTTCTGCCTGCTGTTTCCACGCTGGCGGCTGCGCCAGAGAACAGCTGCCCCGCGGCTCTGTGCTGTGGCTCCCCTCGGCTCTGCTTCCCTGGCGCACCCTGCCGCGTACATGGGAGAGGCTCAGCGCCCATCTGGGTCTGAGTGGCCCCAGGCAAGCAGTGTGCGTGCATAAAGCCCCCCGCCTCTGGGCACAACCTTCTCTGCTCACTGGGGACCACGTACAGGAAGAGAGACCTCACCTTGAGTACTGTGTCCAGTTTTGGTCACCACAGTATAAGAAGGACATTGAGGGCAACGAGGCTGGTGAGAGGTCTAGAAAACCTGCCTTATGAAGAGAGGCTGAGGGAACTGGGGTTGTTTAGTCTGGAGAAGAGGAGGCTTAGAGGAGACCTCATTGCTCTCTACAACTATCTAAAAGGAGGTTATAGTGAGGCTGGTGCTGGTCTCTTTTCCCAAATTACTAATGATAGGACGAAAGGAAATGGCCTCAAGTTGTGCCAGGGGAGGTTTAGATTGGATATTAGGAAGAAATTCTTTACTGAGAGAGTGGTTAGGCGCTGGAACAGGCTGCCCAGGGATGTGGTGGAGTCACCATCCCTGGAGGTGTCTAAGAGACGAGTAGATATAGCACTTGAGGCTATGGTCTAGTGGTTAGGGATGCTGGGATGCAGGTTAGACTAGATGATCCTAGAGGTCCTTTCCAACCATAGTGATTCTATGATTCTATAAGAATGCCTGTACCTGTATACGTGTGCACATATATAGGTGTTTATATACATACTGTAATATGTAATAGCAGCCTAAATGGGCTATGTAGCTCAATGCTCTCCATCTAGATGAACAGCTACCCCTTCTGCACAGGGAGAAGGCTCTTACCTGGTGGCAGAGGTGGGGATGCAATGATGGAAAGTTATAACAGGAAGACATTCAGCATGGGACATGGAGGTGTCATGGAGACCTGTGCTAGGCTGTTGACTCATTTTGGATAGAAAACAAACACCAGGAGTGCCATGGTGCTCAGAGGAGAGCTGCTGGTCCTTTGAATACTGTTAATCTTTCATTTGCCATTGCTGGTCATTGGGGGCCAGAATCTGACAGTGGGAAAGTGATTTGAGAGGTAAGGTCTGCTGTGTGGGAAGTCTTCATCTTGCATCTTTCTTTAGATGAGGACACATAGGTTGTCAAAAAAGATTTGTCTCGCACAGGTTCTTTATTTCCCTTTTTGCTTCGTTAGCAAGGGATGTCACTGCAGCATGGCAATTGGAAAGGCCCAGCAAAAACTCAGCATTGCTTCCCAGCTCATAAGCTGTTCACCAGCCTCTTTGACTCTAATTGAGACAGCCTTCACCTGTCTCCTGAGAAACTGTCCTCCAGATAATGGATTGAATGTCCAGATAGAAGTACTCAGCAGCTCATCACACACCTGGGAGCCTGGTCCAGGAGAACTAACACCAAACCTCTGGCTGTTTCCTGTGATGTGAAAGTGAAAGTGCTCTGAACCTTTTGCCTTCAGCCTCTGTTTTCTAAATAAGTAATTCATACTAAGAGCTGGGCTCATGATCCTTGACAGCTGAGACCAGCGGCCTCGGCTGACTTCAGAGACTAAATAAGAGAAAGAACCATAGCTGAGCAAAGGCAGCAGCTGCCCCGTCTGTCCTGAGCCCCAGCTGACTTTTGCTTTGCTTTGTCCAGGTGCTCTACCAACAGTGTTTGCTACTGACAATTTTTCTTTGTTTGTTTTTTTTTTTCTCTTATCTCTGCAGAATTACTCTGGTGCCATCGCTGTTGCCCAAATGCTTTGTAATCACCCTGAGCACCCTCCTTATTTTCTTGTAAAGAAGAGCCCGAAGGACTTCACTTTCAGTCGCAACCGTACCAGCTGACAGCAGCTGCCCAGGCTGTTGGAGCATCACAAGGGCTCCACTGTCCAGATATGTGTTTCCTCCAGAGCTTGAAATGGGAAATGTCATACTGGGCTTGTTATGTCTCCTGAGCTTTCAGGAGGAATATGGATCTTCTGCACCAATTGGCTTATTTTCTGACATCACAGCCTGTTATTACATGATGTGTTCTGATGGTGTTGATGCAGCATCAGACCCTAAAGGGATGTCCACCCTGATGTTGTGTATGTAGCCCAAATCTCAGCTCTGCTGCCACTCGCTGTGCTTATGCCCTCAGCTGGTCTGAATCCTTGTCATCAGGGCAAGAAACCACCTTCTCCAGCATGCAGCGTCACAACCTGGAGCAGTAGCTCCAGGGGCTTGTGGTGGTAAGGCTGGCATAGAATTATAAAATCATTCTGATTAGAAGAGACCTTCAACATCATCAGGTTCAACTGTTAACCCAGCACTGCCAAGTCACCACTAAACTACGTCCCTAAGCGCCACATCTACACATCTTTTAAATACCCCGAGGGATGGTGACACCACTTCTTCCCTGGACAGCCTGTTCCAGTGCCTGACAACCCTTTCAGTGAAGAAATTTTTCCTAATATCCATTCTAAACTTCCTCTGATGCAACCTGAGGCTGTTTCCTCTTGTCCTATCACTTGCTACATGGAAGAACAGACCATCAACCACCTCACTACAACCTCCTTTCTGATAGTTGTAGAGAGCGACAAGGTCTCCCATCAGCCTCTTTTTCTCCAGGCCGAACAACCCCAGTTTCCTCAACTGCTCCTTGTAAGATTTGTTCTCTAGACCCTTCACCAGCTTCATTGGCCTCCTCTGGACATAATCCAGCACCTCAATGTCCTTCTTTTAGTGAGAGGCTCAAAACTGAACACGGTATTTGAGGTGCATCATGGCTCACAGCTGCCTGCCCAGGACTAGAGGGGCTTCAGGTCCGCCCCAGGTACTGTGTAGCACCACCCACAGCAAGGGGCAGTGGCCACAGGTGCAGAAACTGCCTGTCATGCTTTTGGAGAGGGTGAGTCACCCACAGTCATTCTCATTTTACCCCTCTGAAGCTCAGCCCAGACTGTGGCTCCTAAAAATAAATGTATCTGGAGGGCAGGCTCCTCTGGGACATCTCCTGGCTGGGATCGGAGGTTACTGAAGCAGCCGCATCTCCTGACTGACTGCCCAAGCGCTGATGTTTTTAATGCTGCTCTCAGGACCTCTGGAGCAGAGTCATCCTGCAGTATAGAATACCTGGCACATGCCAGCCCCGCAGATATGTCTTTCATTAAGCAGAGATGCTGTTTGCCCAAGGAGAGGAAAGCAGGCTACACCACATCTACTCACATGTGGTGATCCCTGACAGACCCTCTGCTCCCAGGAACATGAGCCACTGGTATCTGATCCGGTGTGAGACAAGCAAAAGCCAACTAAACAAGCCCACCCTCCAAGACCCTAATCCACTTCCAAAAATATCCCCTGGTCATGAGAGGACAAGCTCAGAACATTGTTGGCTGCCTGCACATGAAAAGGAAAGAGCATAAACCTTGCAGAGGGAAGGCTGGGGGAATGTAGGGTGCCTCCAGGCTCCCCCCAGCCAAGACACAAGGTTGAGCAGTCCCAGGTGAAAGCAAAGCCATGCCCTAGCACTTGGGTGTCAGTGCAGGGTGGATTGCCAAGGCCACCCACTGTCCCTGTCCTCGGCACATGTCTCCTCCAGGATTGGTTACACTGACTTTTCCCTTTCAGGTTAAAAAAACAGATAAATTCATCTGTTTCTGCCTAGCAGACCTCTGCAGTTTACTCAACTTTATTGGGATTTGGGAGTGAGGCTGGTATCATACGTTACCAGAAATAGCCAAATGGGTTTCCAGAGTTCAGACTACTTGGCGAGGGTGTCCATTTGCATAGTTTCGATTATTGTCTGCATCAGAGCCCCGAGACTGAACGACACTACAGGTGACACAGGTGAAACGAAACTGCGTGGGTGTGAAAATCAAAAGCAGGAAAGAAGCTGTGTTGTTGGGCATGTCCCCCACCACCCAGTTGCCTTCAAGGGAAGGGAGCTCAGGGAGAAGCGGTTGATGCAGCCAGTGGAGCAATCTGAATGCAACAGCAAGCAAACTTTTCCTCTGTTTTTACCTTTTTTCTTGATATGTCTGCAAAACTGAAATTGGTCAGAAACTGCAATAGGCTTTTTCTGGTGAGCTATTCTATTGTGCCTCAAAGAAACCAGCACTTTCAGTAGTGGCTGCCTCACACTGTGTCAGCACTTGCTGCTCTCTCCTGCTGAGCCGTAATCATTTGCCTTTGGGGCAGAAAGAGAAATGACTCTCCTCTTAGTGCTCACATTCCAGCCACAGCACCCAGGCTCACAGAGGCCCAGAAAGCCAAGGCGAGATTCGTTTAGCCTGCACGTTGTTAGCTGGCGTGGCTGGCTGGTGGGGTTGAAGATAACTGGCTGGTTGTGTGTTTGCTACAGTACATCACCTAATATATGCTGTACTTCTTTGCTCTGGAGTTTGTCTATACTTGCTGAAAAGCATCTGGAGACATTTAACTGAGCCAAATAATGTCTTTGCACAACAAGGAGGCCTCTCCAGCTCGGGAGCTCTGGGTCTGTAGCCACCAAAGCATGTGAGTAGGCTCCCATGGGGCTGCTGAACATGGGGGCAAAACACCCTATGGTTTCCACACTCCCCAAAAATGTGAGGGCAAAGAGAACGTCCCATGGCATTAGGACACAGGTTCTGTCAGGAAAACTCATGTCTTTTATTAGACCACCAGACACAGACAGGAGAAGAAAGCTGGCAAGTTTGGGGGCACACAGGTGCCTCAGTTTTTTTCTGAGTGTGTCAATTGGTCTATTAAAAGACATGACCCTTCTCTGCAAATCTTGTCCTTCCTTCGACCTGAGACCACATCAGTGGCAGTAGCCTAATTGGCCTTGCATGATTCTTCTCAGAAGTACAGTGGTAAACAAAAAAATGATGGGCAAACACACTCACTGAGTACCCTGGAGAGAAGAAGCTGAGATGAAGGGGAAACACCATTGCAAGTAATCAAAAATGAATAAAATCCCACTTGTCTGTGTCTTCCCCACTGCTTCTCAGGGGAGAGGGATCAGAGAAGGCCACTGGCTGTGTTCCGATCCTGCTTTTGTTCTGGAGGATTCCAACAACAACTGGGGTTTATTTTTATTCATAATGATGACTCTGGTCCTGCTCTGAACTAAGCAGTGTTAAGCTCAAACAACTGGGATGTCCTCGCTCAAGGCTGTGGTGTTTTGTTCTCATTGACTCATATTACTGTCAAGCAGATATTGTTGTTGTTGTTTGAAGACACATAGCTAATGTTTGCTAGCTATCATTAGGGAGTAAGATGTGTTTTTAAGTCAGCAACCTCTATAAGCAGAGGTATTGGGCTGGGGGTGAGACACACCAACCAGTGTTGGGAACATTTTCACTTCACCTTATTCTTTGCACAGACAGACTGTGGGCTGTAACCTGTTCCCTTGTGAGGTTCCCACCTCAGGTGGTCTCTCCCCTGCCACAGAGACTGATATGCTTTCAGGTCTCTTTCTCTTCCATCCTCGGTAAAACTCTGAGGAGCCCTTTCCTTTTTTCACATAGCTTTTCAGGATCTCCACCTGCGGCTGAGCTGAGTTTCTCCTTGAACTGGGGAACTGCACAGGACAAGAACCAATTTGAAAACATGGCACCTGTTTAATCAGGATGGGGTAAAACAGCTTGCCCTCTGTCCTGCTGCAACAGGCAGGTGGGGACGCAAGAGGCAAGTGGCACTGGGTCGGGGGACCAGTGGGAGCCACCTGTTCCCCATTTTTATAGGGTATCATCAGCCCTGAGGGGTGATGGTGTCTTGCAGCAGGGTGGCCATACTCAAGCAGCCTCTGCAATTCAAAGTGGTTCACCGTGATCGTCACTTCCCTCTCTTCAGGGCTAATGGTTTTGTGGGGTGTAAGCTACATCCTCCCACAAAACCCCAAGAGCCAGGCTACCACACAAACCGTGTCCAGTGACCTGGCCCCGCCTCGCACATCCCTGGGGTCTGCTGCCATCCCACCCAGCTACTCCTGCAGCTTGGCCCTGGCTCACACAGGTAAACAAACTTCTCTATAGGTTATATATGTATAAGAGCACACATTAGCTCATGCACATCATTGTACACACCAGCAAACAAAATCGCCTTGCTAACAGCTGGTTAAAATGATCAGCCTCTGGTTTTGGCCCTGTGCTCTCCCTGCTATAAGTGGTACTCTCAGAAATATCTCCAAGCATGTTTTCTTGGTCATCCCCACAGAAAATAGGGTGAAAAGGCCCAAGGTTTAGCTTATGAGAAGCCTCCGTATGGTGGCTGGGCTTCAGAAATATCTAGTATGGGAGGCCACTTGAGCTGAACACATCATATCTTCATCACCCAATCTTTGCTGGAGAAATCAGTTCAAATGATTTCCAGGTAGCTATGAATTTGTCAAAGTAATACTTCACTCAAATGAACAGGCCTTTCCTCTTTTCAGAGAGATAGCTTTGGATCAGGACCATATTTACTATAGACTAATCCTTCAGTACCCATAGAAGTTGAAGAGCAGTCAAGTGTTGTCTTATGAAAGAAACACGTTTGTCACTTCCAAGTATTTTCAATGCATGATGTTAATCTTTCTCATTGTTCACATGAGAACTACTAAGTACATTACTGCTAATTAAAATAATTTTCTAGACAAAGAAGTTTTTTACATTTCTCTTGCTCGGGTGGGACTCAGAAATGCCACAGAATTAAACCTGAAACACAGAAAGAGGGAGAACAGCCTGTTGGAAGAGGCACCCCAGGGGGAGAAAATGACGAGCAGAGGCTGAAGCAACAAACCCCTCAAACTGACACACCAAAAGGAGCTTCACAGTATCCTTATAGAGGACTTTTGGCTGGAATTTTCCCCTGTGTTACCACAAACTTGTAGGCCATGGAGATGTCAGACATGATGCTCTATTCCCTCTTCCCATGAATTCATGGATTTCCCAAGAGGAAGACTAGGGAAAGTATCCAGACCTTGTTCTTGCTTTTTTACATGCTTCTAAAGGGGCTACTGTGGTTTTTGGGAGACTGAAGAACGTATTTACTTGTGTCTTTTTTGCACTAGGGAATATTTTCTCATTTGCTACCTGGCCACAGCCCTTCTAGACCTCACCGGTGCCTTTGAGCACATCTGGAACTGATTTCTGATGATGAGTTGTATGCAAATATTAAAATAAAAATAGAGGCTTTTTCTGCACTCCTGTGTTTGCTGGAAAGCTCTCAGACAAAGCAGGTTGAATACTGGAATTTTTCCAGCAGCGCTTTCAGCACTTTCCTGACATGAAAGTGATGTGAAAAAAAAAAAGTATTTTCAAGGACACTTGAGCGAAGTGCATCAGTCTGTGTCATCTTTCCATTTGAAATTCCCCAAATGGAATAATTTAAGACTTTTTCGCATAGCTTGATAACTGCCGGAAGTCTCTCCACATCAGCTTTGCAGAAGGTTGTGGATATTCTCGCAAAATATATGTATAAAATGAGCCAGCTCAAGTTTAGATCGCATGGACCTCTTAAAGAACAAATACTTGTTTTGCAGGATGTTTTGCCACACAATAACAAACAGGCACTAAAGAGAAATTTAATACAGAGGATCAGCAACCTAACAAAAAAAAAAAGGCAGGAAAGATCACTAAGGTGGCAGTCAGAAAATGCATTCTGACTGAAGAGCACAGAACAGCTGCTGAAGCATCTGCATTTGCATACCACAAATTTAAATTAAAAACCGAAAAACCAACCCTGAGCTGTCTTCTGCTTTCAGTTACCGGAGCATGGCCGTGCCGTTTCCTCTGGGCTTGGGGTTGGCTGCCATGATTGCATGACATGGCTTGTGACAGGCAAACTTACGTTTTAGCTGGCACAAGCTACGCTGACCTCCTCGGCATCAGGCACTGCCAAGGAGATGCTGACAGTTGATGGGCACAAGCTGCAAATCCCCCTGCCCAGGGCAGTGGTTTTGACCTACAAGGGCAGAAACGTGCAAATAAGGAAGGGCAAAATCCCATCAAGATCTTTCTGTCTCCTCACAGTTGTCTAGGACCAACATCAATCAATTTTCTCTCCAGCTACACAAAAACATAGTCTTATTAGTAAGATACTAACTAGTTGGCATATCCGTCCTGATGTTACCTGCTCGCCTGTGGAGTCTGACTGCTGTACCTTGTTTGGCAGGAGGGCTGCTGCATCCTGAGCCCTGCAGAGGCCTTTTATGCAGCCTCTCACCTTACTGAAGCCCAGATGGAGTGAGCTATTTATTCATTGATTTATTCATATGTGGTCATACGTGGAGAGCAAGATCTCAGCCATACCCAGGGCCAGGTGTACAAACAACCCCTTCAGAAGCAGCTCATGGCCCCAAAGGGACTATTCTAAGCAGATCAGTCAGACAAAGCATTAGGGACAGCGAAGTTTTGGGAGAGTTTGTCTCCATCTTGCACCTTAGGAGTTTATATAAATCCCTGCAGAGAACAGAGGAAATATTTGGCAAGGTTGGGATTTGAATTTATGTTACTTGAACCCTGCTCTAACTTTGGCACGAAGGCCACCCACAAATCTGCAGTGACGATGAGCACAGAAATAAAACCAGCCCAGTTTTGCCCGATACTGTTGCACATCACAGAACAGCTCTGGATGCCAGCATCAGGTGCTGGGTGGCACTGCAGCAGGAGAGCGAGCGCCCAGCCACGTGAGCAGCACCGGCGACGGAAAAGCAATAAATCTCTTGAGACATAAATTACCGTTCACGGTCATAAAATGAGAAGAGGTGCCCATAAAATAAAGAGCTCCTATTTATGATGGATGTGCCTTGAGCAGAGCTTTCTGCTGCCTTCAAATCAGAACATACATATATTTTAAAAGAAGCCCCCCAAGCTGTGTGTAGAAAGATCTCGTTTAGGGTAACTAGAGGACTCTGCATCTAGAGGAGAATTTGCCTAGTGTGTGATTTGGCCCTTGTTGCTCACCAGGCATAGGGCAACAGCTATCTGGTCACTCATATTGATGATATCAACCATTGCTTTGTCAAAGTTGACTCCTCTGCTGTGGAAGATCCATATCACTGGCATGGGACAGCTCACAAAGCCTGGTCCCAGCCTGGCCTTGACATGTCACCAGTGCATGTGCTGGAGCAACACCCCACCATCCTAGGTGGGTGTCCCAAGTGTTCAGATTAGGGATTTGAGGCCCCCATGCCTCTGAGCCACTCAGCCTTTGCACCACAGTCCTGGAGGCACCATCCTAAAGGGAACGTTTGCTCTGAGCCACCTTGGTGGTGTTGAGATGCTCAGCCGCAGTGTCAACCACAGCCAGAGAGAGTGGCCAGGGCAGCTTCACTTGTCTTGCTGCTACATGCAGAAGAGTAACCCAGAGTCTCCTTACATCAAAGTTTTGCAGCTACTTCTCTTCCAGTGTTTCCAGGGTTGGCTGCACACAGATCTTTACATCATGCCTCTGCTGCTCCTGCAGGATGGAGGCTTTCCTATGGATATTTGCAGTCCCTGGGGGACTTTGCTTTGCTGGATTTAGCAGCTACAACCTTGCCAATGGCCTTCCTGCATGCCAGGCTGTAAACAGGTTCTTTTTAACAAGATGGGATTTTACTTGAGGCTGTTGCTAACTAATGCAACAAGCAAAATTATTGAAACATCTACGTGGGATGTTTTTTTCTGCCCAGACCCAATAAGAATCTGCAGTTTTGAGGTTTGAGCAACATCTCTCAGTAAGTATCTTGAAAACAAGTCACTTACATAGTTTGCACAGCAACTGGTACTGACCATGTTGCCGGCCCAACCTCCAGCCAAACAACTACACTTTTGGTTTGGTGTCCGAGGAGGAATGGCTTTATGCTATAGTTTTCAAGTCTGGATGGACTTAATGTGTTGGGTTTCCCCCTCTCTCTGTCAGGTGCTAAAATCCATGGAGACTCCAGCCTGGGTTTTTGCAGAGTGCTGATTTCACCCTTGTGATCCCACTCTCCTTTCTTCCTCCCTCTCACTGATGGAGGAGGCAAAGGTGTTGAGTTTGTCCTTCCTCACTCCTGCTGTTCCTGCCTAACCAAGGAAGTTCAGTGATGACTTCAAGGAAAATCGGAAAGGCCCCAGGTGGCTTTTCTTCGTTAGTTCTGACTCCAACTGTGGAAAACTGGGCACAGAGCCAAATTACCATCTGGAGCTCCTGTCGCCTGGCCAGGAGCCACCTCTCCCAGACTCCGTCTGCTGGGCCATGGTGCTGATGCTCACACAGCAGCAAGGTTGGGACAGAGCTGGATCAGACTTGCCTCTTTATTCATATAATGACTTGTTTAGCCAAAATGAGGACCCTTTGGGCAGCTGTGGAGGATGCTGGGGATCAGACCCCGTGTTTCTTCTTCCTTCAGTGAGGATGAGGTCTGCTACTGCCTGGACCAAGGGCCAGGCTGAACACAGCGACGGGCTGCACAAGTGAAGCACATCAAGGCAGTTCATAACTTCTCTCTTTGCAGGGCACCAGTGCTTTAAAAATTCATACTCATTGCCTATTCAGTATCGCTATATGTGATAGCTGCATTCAGTGCAGCCTAAAACGTCTTTTTAAAAGGTGTGGGATCTGTCAGTTTAGTCTAGTTAAAAATAAAAGGATTAAAAATGGAATTTTTGAAGTGGCTGCAGCAAAACGTACTGTGCATCATCAGCTTTGCACCAGCGCTGCCTATGCTCGTACCGTTCTTTCCTCGGTGGTGACTCCGTGCAGTGAGCAGCGTGCCCACGTTGACTGTCAGCTAAGATCCATAGTTCTTGGATCATCAATGGCATCGGAGTCTTTTCTAAAATTGGTTCAGACTATTAAAGGAAGGGTAGAAGGAAAGAGAGGAATGAAAAGTGACATGCTGGTGACATGTTCATTCAACTCCTCTTTCTCTACAAATGAAGAAGTGTATAACTGAACTTAAAAGGGATTGCTGAAAAGAAAGGCGTGTAGAGATCATTAATAGTGAGTCACCCAAGGAGATGAATACCCAGCAACGAACTTTCCAGAAAACAAATATCTCCTGTTGCTACTGGGCTATCTCTAATCCCAACCATACTGCGGTTGTGTTCCAGTGAGGATCCTCACCCCAAAAAGTTTGCAATCTAAACAGGAAAACCAGATGGGGAGTGGGCAGATGTCCACATTGCCTTTTCCTTACTCTCCCTGCTCACTGACTCTGACGTTGGCAGGACGCTCTGCTCCACAAAGCGAGCAGGGCCCCTGCACCTGGTGCTGCGCAGGGGCTAACAAGCCAGGTGCCCCAGCACTGCTCTGGTGCCACCACACCACTACTGGTGCCAAGAGGCTCATGCCCAGCAGCTACAAACAGAACCGCGCTGCCTGTGAAATGGGTGCTGGCATCCTTGGGGAAGCAGACCCACGGTGTTGGACTCCTGTTGTTTTTGGCTCAATGTGTACAGGGCACGGCTGCTCCCCAGGAATCTGGGCACCTGGGGGGAACAGAAGAGATGTTATGTTCCTGCCTGGTGATTTGCAAATCCTTAAGCTCACTCTGTCCGGCCGCAAACACCGCATGTGTTGCAAAGAGGCAAAATATCACAGGCAGCGTTTTGCAAAAATAGAAAGTTCTCCTGTTAAATAAAAATGACTGCTGTCTCCTCATCTGTCACCTGCCTCTGACATGCAGCACATATTGCTTGAGCTGTTCCGGGCTTGAAGTTAGGAGCCACTTCCACAAGCCCCATCTACCCTTTCCTTTGCTGGCCTTTCTCTTGCCCTCCCCAAGCTCTCCTGCCCGCTGCCTCCTTCTCAGCAGCTTTTCATCAAAGTGTAAGCTGAGTTGCAAAACGAGAACGAATAAATATTAATGCTAGAATATTTTCTAGCCCTTCAGGCTCTGGTCCTGTGGTTTTCATTTATGTGAAGGCAGCGGGAGTAGTCATGTGTCTGGTGGCTGTGGGAGGGGGCCCAACAAGTGCCGTGGCCCCCTTTGTTGCTGTGCGGAGGGACAAAAAGAGTCTTAGCCATCGGCCAGCCGTGGTGTGCTAAGAGTCAGCCCTGCAAAGGAAGAGCGTAAATGAATTATCTCAAAGGTGGGTCAGGCTGTGCAGTGAGTTTTGGTCAAGATGGAAGATGGAAATGATAACTGAGAGGATCATAAAACTAGACTATAGAGTATATTTTAGTATAGGGTACATATTTATATGTGTATAAAATTGAAAGGGTAAAAAGGTTGTGAGGAGGTGGCAAAGAAGAGCTCTGCCTGTGCGTGTGAGGGGGAGGAAGCGCCTGCGTACTCACTTGTGTTCCTTTTTGTCACATCATTTATTCATCACAAAGTGCTCTTCAGCGTCTGTCTCTTCAGTTTGGGGGAATTATTTTACAGCACCTTCAAACCATTTAAGAAATGCTCATTTCTAGCTGAAAGGCGGCGAGGAACTGGAAGCAGGTGCAGCACTGCTCATCGAGTGCAGTGACCTGCTCGGGGGGACACTCTTGGGTGGGGAAAGGACCTTCGTCATGCTTTGCCCTTATATATCGCTGTGCTGATCCCTCAGAATACCATCTCCATCTTTGTCCCAGAGGTACACCCCCCACTGCCCCCTGCCCGTACCACTGCGCTTGCAAAGTGACCTGCTGCCCACATGGCCTGCACTGCGTTATGGCTTGGGCAACCAGGCCTTGCGGGTGGGCCATGCTCCAGTATTTGACAACACGGGTTTGCAGCCTCACATCTGTGCCCTGGGATGGTGACCCTGCCAACAGAGCTCGCAGAGCCTAAAAGGCATTCTGCCATCCTCCCTTTTCACAAACTCACTTGCACGGACACCTTGCAAGCAATGCATCCCCCTGACTGGGATTTGATTTATTAATTTATAGCTCCAAGAAGAAGGTGGTACTTTTCCCTTCCCCAGCTTGGTCCTATCTATCACAGAGTGATGGTCTTTGCAGCAGTATGTGCCCTCTCCTTCTTCCTGTCTTCACATGGCTCCATGGAAACAAACACCTTCTCACTCCCCTGGAAAAGCCCTGGCCTTAACTGTCATAGAAGGACCAACACCTCATGTGTGAATGTCTTCCTTCGCTTTCCCTGTTCCTGAGATGGCATCGTACGTCGTCACCATCAGTCAAACCCTGCAGCAGCACCGACTTTCCTTTTGCAGCGGCCTCAAGAAGCAGCATGGTGGCACAAACGTACCCCTGCAAAAACTTCCAGCATATTACCCTAATCCTCAACAAAATAGACCAGATTTGGGAATAAAGACCAAGATGTCACTGTCCCAGAGACTGGGATAGAATCGTAGAATAGCTTAAATTGGAAGGGATATTTCAAGGTCACCCAGTCGAACCCTTCTTCAATAAGGATGCTCCCAGTCAATTCAGATCCCCAGATCACACAGGAGTGCATAAACTGTAAAACACCAGAATTTGCCAATGGTCTCGAATTCCTTCAGCAGTGACTTATTTCTGAAGTCACAGAAGACAACCCTCCACACGCACGCTGTAATGCACTTGGAATAGTGATATGTATCTATATGACATAAGGATACGTTTCTTCCTGATGCCAGCTGGCAATTACATTATGGAGATAAAAACACATTGGGCTTTTATAACTATAAGATTATGAAGGAACTCGGGAAAATACAGCAGATACTTTATAGACTTAGAAAACGCATTCCTTGGTTGAAATACTTATTAACAAAACTTATAGATTGGTATTAATTACAGGAAATTGGCTAATTTCTGTGCAAGTTTTTATTTAATTGCTAAGCGTGATGTTTCAGAAATCTAAGTTTTTGGGTTGCTTTTCTGCTCTCAGTGGATCTGAATCACTGTTGATGACAGGTAAGGAAAGCAAGAAGATGAAAGAGCATCTGGTGTGAAGTTCTCCTGCTCCAACATGAATAAAAGGCATAAAATGCACCACAAAATTTTGTTAAATAGCTTTCACAGAATGAACCACTCTCCACTAGAGAAGAGCTTCCAGCTTAGTAAGGTTTCACAAGCTAATGGGGTTGCATGAACCCAAATTGTGGTCAAAAGCCATCCAATTCGGTGAGATATGTACCCCCTGGACAGAGAAAGGCTTTATATTCAATCTCAAGTTCCATCGAGAACTTGACACAGGTCCTTCTAGCATGCATGTTGATCACCAAAATGTAAAATGGGGTGGAGCTGACGGGAGTGGATGAAGCCATGTCCTCCTGCCAGTCCCTCTGCTTTTTCCAGAGGCTGGCTGTGGGACAGGGGCTCTCAACATCATCTGTGAGCCAATCTTATCACCATGTTGTCTTGGAGGCCAGCCACTGGCCATCAGCTAACTGGAGATGTCGCCCTCTCTGAGATCACACCTGCCAGCTCTTCTCCCAGAGTCAGGACACAAATTGAAAATGCAGCAACAGCAAGTAACTTCTCTAAACTACAGAGCTGGCAAATACGTCAAAAGCATTTTGCTATTGAATTCTCACTTGAAATCAATGATCCAAATGGGATTCAACTTGTCCTTACTAAGGGCTAAGGGCAAACTTAGTATTTCAGTTTCATTCACACATGATTTGGATGGAATTCATGAGTAATGGCTGTATGCAACACTTTCCTGAATCATGAATTATTAAAATTCCACAATTGGAAGAACAAAAATGGATTGGGCTTGTTCACTCATCCTCGTCTAGTTCCACACAGGAGCTGGGTGACCTCCACATCTCTGCACCTAAACTCCATGCTACACTCCTGGTCCCCTGCCTTGGCGTGTCCTGGGTAAAATACCAAAGTTTGTCCCCTAATTGTTTTGCTCTATATTGCTGACATGGAAGGAGAGAGGTCATTCTGGATTTCTTCCAGTTTTCACTCCTGGAGGGGGGCTGCGGGAAGGCTAGGAGGAAGCCAGGAGCATGCAAGCCACAGGTGGTATTTTTCCTGCCATCTGCTTTGAAGAAAGTCCTTCAAAATCAAAGATAACTGTGTGAACCTGCCTGTCAAAAAGTAAGCTTGCCAGAAGGCATTTCTCCCTGTGGACACTGTCCAGTCCCCAGGTGACCTGCAAACCATGAGCCAAGCCCTGCCTTCGAGAGCTGTTTGGACAGGAGACCTCTGCATCACCATCCTGCAAAGAGGTAGTGCGGCATACAGTCTGCATACGCAGCTTCTGCCTGTGCTATCAGCACCCAATAAGAGGTCAGGCACTAAGCTTGCAGATTTAGTCGTGCCCCTCTGGGCTTTCCATGGTGGGTGATGCCCTCCTGCCCTGTGTTCTGCCCTCAGTAAGGTGGGCTTTGAGGCTTAGGCTGCAAGCCAGCAGTCACCCCATTTCTACCTCAGTGTCCACTCCTGGCTGACCAGAGCTGAGTGCAATGCTACCTGCAGCATCCAGAGGCTCTTCGGAGAGCATCTCTCAGCTCATCATGTGGACCTCACTCACCTACACGCACACCAGCAGCTAGTAGCCCACATGTACCTCACAAAGAATTCCGACTGCATCAAACACCACACTCACTAACTATGAACAAACCACCTCTGAGACCTCTGGGCCATCCAAGGTCTTCTCTGAAGCCTCTGTTTTCACTCAAACCAGGACAGCATCCCAGTTCTTCAGCACTGGTGGGGTCATCCCCAGAATGCCTTTATCCCAGGCATGAATAACCTGTTGGTCCTCATCCTCCAACTCCTTCCCCACATACATCACCTTTGCTTTCACCTTCTCCAGCCCCTTGCAGCCATCCCTGCCTGCCAAGCTGGCTGTGCTGGTACCAGAAACAGTGACACAAGAGGGCCTTGGCAAAGGCTAGCTCTGGGAAATTAAAAAGCCAGAATATACATGTGTTTTTGCCCAGCCAATGCTCAGAAAGGTCTGTTCTATGTCCTTGGGCTCTTCTGCGTGCACAAGAAGCCTTAGCATTTCGTCAGTAATGTTATTAACTGAAGACCAGCATAAAATATATATATTGGCTCTTTGCTTAGACTTCTCAGTTCCTTAAGGGAACTAAAGGAAATAAATTGAACTAAATGGAAAGGCCCAGATTTGACCTTTTTAACATCTTTTCTTGTAGCTCCTTTGAATGAATATTCTGATGCCTTTGAAAAAAATCCCATTTAGCATTGAGAACTTTTCCATATAGCCATAACTGGGAATGTGCCACCTTGGCCTTTCAGTGCTAACAATTGTGAACAATTTTTTTTTGCAGGGTTGTGTCCCATCATCCATAATTATATTCCTGGTATTATTGTGCCCCACCAGATCTCTCTCGATCCATAGGCAGTGCCTAACAACATACTTTTGGGGGGGGAGGGTTGCATTATCTTTTTTTTCCCTGCAGTCACCAGTGGCTGAACCACTCTGGTGGCCCTCCCTCGTGACACCAAAGGGATGCACCTTTACAGTTGTGATTGAGAAATGGTACAATTCCTCTGACTGAATGCTGGTATCTCCTTTGGGGTGAGATGAACCATGCCCTAGGAACATCTGCAGTCCATCCAATGATTTCCACTCCAAGATCCTACCCTGCCCTGTGTGGACACCATAACAGAGTGAGTTTTACCCACTTCTGCTGCTCCTGGGTTTTCTTTCTGCCACAATATCACTAATTTTGGCACTTGATACCCCTCTGTGTGACTTGAAGTTACTGAAGATATTTTTTGATTTCAGGTTGGTCCTTCCCTTTTTTGAGATATGCCATTGCTTGTGGCAGTGTGTGTGTGCATCTTGGCTATGGTGGTCACCTTTCACCTCTGTCTCTAGGTTTCTTCCTAGTGCTGAGGGCTCTTCACCACCCCCCCAGTGCTGGCATACAAGCTATTTCAGACACTACAAGCCCAGGCCAGGAGGCTGGCATACAAACTATTTCACACACTACAAGCCCAGGCCAGGAAGATACTTTTGTCTGGCAAATTCTACTCAGGAGCCCTCAAGCTTATTCTGGGATGTCCCCATGTCTGTGTGAGCATTTTGTCCCAGCACTTCATCACCACTGGTTAGACCTTCAGTATGGTTTCATATTTTCTAGGGTGCCTCAGCTCTGATGTGGCTTTTATTAAGTCCTTCCAGCTGAGGTGCAGGGGACAGTCCACAATTTGCACAGGGAAAAGGTGTCCTTTTTGAAGAGTTCTTCCATTTTCTGCTGTTTCTGTGCACACACAGCAGAGGTGAACCACAGCTGGTGCACCATAATTTGCTGGAAGCGTTTCTGCCCTTCCAGGCAGTATCCAACTGCAAGCACCTGTTATAGAGATGCAAGAGTCCACATGTTGCATCTTGTGCAGCAGGTTGCAGAGTATTTTCTTCATTGAACAAAAAACCAGAAATACTATCTGGAAGGGCACTGGAGGCAGAAATTACTTATGCTGACTACAGGTGCTTATTTTGCCATCAGCCGGGTTCTTCTATGTTAAAGAGATGTGGATCTAAAAATAAATACATGGCCCATTAATCTTCAAGTGCCTCACAGCAATTGCCTGGAGAAAAGAGACAGGAGACATGGATAGAGTCTGAAACAATAATTAACAGTGAATAGATGCTGAAAGAAAAACATGGATGAGGTGAGAATTACAGAAAAAGACTTTTCCCAGGGGAGCTCTGCTCTTCGCACACCGAAGCTCACTCACATCTCCCTGGCAGGGTCTTGTGGCAGGACTGTTTTCTTTGCAGCCAAATGTTTTCCAGAGAAGGAGCTCTTCTTTGCCTTCTAGATTAGAGAGTGGATACTTGCCTGCATTTTTTGTTGCCAGCCTGGCTTTCCATGCTGTCACGGTTTAGGGTCAGGGCAATTCACTCGACCTAGAACAGACACTCTCTGTTAACCCCCCTCCCTCCCCAAAGGGGAAGAGAAAGGGAATAAGGGAGAGAGACTTATCAATTAGAAAAGGAAACTAGAACAGCTTTAATGAAAATGAAAAATAATAATAAAAGAAATGGAATATATGCAAATACATACAAAACCAGTATCAAAACCAACCTCCTCGGTAGCAATTACATCGCCATCACCAGTGACGCTGTGCAGCAGGCACTGGGAAAGTCCCACACTACTAACTTCAGAAAGTGCAGTTAGTTAGAAGAATTTAGCTGAGAAGTAAAATCGCTGAACAGAATTAGTTATGTTCTAACTCAAACCAGGACACGTGTCCTTTAGCCTGACCACATACATGAGACATAGGGAATCTGGTGACTCCCATTGCATGGAGGAGGAGCAGCAGGAGTGGGGGACCCGGTTCACTCTTCTGGGCACAGTGGAAACCTGTGGGTGTCTGGAGACTTAAAACACTCGTCTGTGCTGAGCCTACTGACAAAACCTGGAGAAACCAAACATTTGGAAAAACTTGCCCTTTTTGCCATGTAAAATGTGGGTGGAAATTTTCTGGACCAACTGGACCTCATGAAGACAAGGACTGCAAATCATGCAGCTAGAGTGATTCACTGCATCCAGGTTCCAACTCAGCTGTCGGGCGGCTTCTCATGCACCAGGTTTGGCCCCTGCCTCATCCCAGTAAGGTGCTGGGGGTCCCTGCACCTTGCCCCATGTGCACGCACACGCGCACACATCCACAGAGCCACTGCTCAGCCCCTACGGTCTAACGCCGAAACGCTTGGCTGGAGAGGAGGGCGTGGCTCTGACCCATCTCCTTTTGGAAGGAGGGTGGCCCAGGCTGGAGAAGAAGCTGAAGGACAACAGCTGCAGCCAAGGTCTGTGCAAACCCCTAGAGATGTACTGCTTGGGCGCTGTGTCATTCCTGTGCACAACACAGAGGAGGTGCGAGACACAGTCCTTAATCGTTTAGTCTCTCTGTGCCACCTACAAACCAACAGCACTAATAATACCTAATGATCTCACCTCCAGATATTGAGTCATGTTTGCAAAGGGCTCAGAAGTACCTGTCTGGAAGATCCCACAGGGGTGTGGTGTTCTCTCCTGTACCCAGTGCCCCTGCCTGATGAAGGGAGAGATGATGTATTCAAACCTCTAACACTTCATTCAACGCAGGCAAAGTCTAAATGTGCTATAGAAGAAACTGGCTTCTCTAATTAAAAAATAGCTCTTTGTAAAAGAATAATGATTTGCTTTTTTTTTTTTTTTATGTGAAAATGAAATTTTAATTACTTCTGCGTAACTCAAGGCAATTTTCAGCTCAAGTAATTTTCAAGGGGAGTTTTTGTTCACCGTTTTTTGGAGTGTTCAGGATTCAGCATCTTGTTCTTTTAAATATATCTGGCTTCTAGTGAAAAATAATTAATGTCTACATCCGTTTGATTAAATGGTGCTCTGGAGGACTTACGTGCAGCCATTCCTGAAAGAGGTGTCTTGTATGATCAAATTTCCTACAAATCTCAGTGATTGCCATTCTTCTAACAACTGAAGTGCCTGTAATACAATGAAGCAAACAGAAAAGCCTACAATCATTGCAGTTAGAATTTAAGAAGTGTAGCTAATTTTTCTAATCGGCTTCTCTCTCCAGAGAACAAAGACAGAAGCACCACTATGACCACTGCAGTTTTCTCAGAATTGCACAAGCTCTGCATATGCACCAGCCGTAGCGTCTGGGGGACATTTTAAAACTCTGTCAAAAAGACAGTGACCTTTTCTTTCTTCCAGCTTGATGGGTATTCCCAGAAAAATAAACTCAGTTCGATCTCTTGACATTTCTTCTGCTCTATGCCCAGGTTACTCAAAGGCCATATCTACATGGTATAGAGAAAGGGAAGAAAACAAACTGTGTTCCCAGGGCTCCACGACTTTCCATTAACTCAGCCTGGAATGATGATGGCCTCTCTTGTGCACTCTGCAACACGTAGCAGTGCCTTCCCTCTTTCATCTCTGAAATTAAATTCTGGAAGGTTTTCGGCTTTGTTTGGCCTAGTTTTGCTTCCTTTTCCTTGCCTTTATTTCACTATGCATCTTTATTTCCACAGACTTGAAACTGGAAGAGCATCAAACCATAGAGCCAGACTGGAACGCAGGAATCCTTACACCTGCTTAAGAAAAGCTTTCTGTTTCTATTCATGTTGCTGCAAGTGATTATTTGCTAAAGATTAAAAAACATGAGTTTTGAGATGTGCAAACACTCATTTCTCTGGGTATAACACCCCCTTTATTTAATACAGCTGCAAATGATGTTTTACCCAGAGGTAACTACCCAGTGACAGCAGCATCCAGGTTTCTCATCCTTTCTTGGAAGCAGCTGGTCTAGGCTGCTTTTAGACAAAGGATATTGCTCTTGAGGGAATGCCAGTACCAACCAGTATTGCCAGTCTTCTTCTCTGTGCAAATATCTGGTGGTTTATATACTCTACCTTCTGTAATTTTCCTTTTTATTTCAAAGCAGGTGCATGTGGGTAGACCTGGCATCCCAACAGCACTTTTCCATTCATCCTTCACCCTAAATCTCAACCCATCAAGAAGTTGCATTTAGCGACATGTACTCTGTGCCACAGCAAGCAACGACTGGCTGGAAATAACACCAAGGCAGATGCCAGAGAAACGCAGCCTAGATCTTACTCTCCTAAGAGCGTCAGGCTCTCAGGACAGGGAGAAATCAGACGTATCACTTGCCAGTGGGAATGGAGCTGCAGGTGAGCTCATGAGCCTGAGCGTGGCACTGAAAACCACACCATGGTGCTTGTAAGAATAAAATCTCTATCAGCGACTGGCGCAGCTGCACCACAGCAGTACCTTCAGCAGTGCCATCAGGCAGGCAGGTAGCACGGCAAACTGCATGAGGGCTCTGTTGTTTTCCACAGCACACTACATTAATTATTCACATTTTTTCTGGGACTTCTGCAGGTAATCTTAAAAATATTTCTGCAGTGAGTATTTGTTAAATTATGCATGGTGTTTACTTTCATTCTTCTGCAGTTCTGCCATCTTTCATCAATATGAAAAGCAGAAATCTAAAGAGCTGTCTTACTTTTGATGGCAAAACTTTCCAGAGTAATCGGTCTGGTTATATGAATCCATACTCGTGCTGGTGTTGCTGTTTACTTCAGCAGGGCTTCTGCAGGGCATGGGGATTGTCTGAATGAATATGGGACTGAAGTGTTGCCTCCTTCGATGAGGAAGATCAGGAAGGCAGGTCTGCACTGTCTGGAGATTGCCATGTACGCCTGAGTTGCCTCCAAACAGCTCAAGCAACGTAATAGAGTCCAACAAAATTAATGCTGAAGCCTCAACATAATGGCAAGGCTCAGATAGAGGTCACGAAAATGATCAGGGGGCTGGAACACCTCTCCTACGAAGACAGACTGAGGGAGCTGGGGTTGGTTGTTCAGCCTGGTGAAGGCTCCGGTGAGACCTAATAGGCACCTTCCAGTACCTGAAGGGGACCTACAAGAAGGCTGAAGAGGGACTGTTCACAAAGGCCTGCAGTGACAGGATGAGGGGCAATCATTTTAAACTAGAGAAGGGCAGATTTAGATTGGATGTTAGGAACAAGTTCTTTACCATGAGGGTAGTGAAACACTGGAACAGGTTGCCCAGGGAGGTAGTTGAGTCCCCATCCCTGGAGATATTCAAGGTCAGACTCGACAAGGCTCTGGACTAGATAACTTTTAGAGGTCCCTTCTAACCCAAACCATTGTATGATTCTAGGATTCTGATATGATAAATAATGACTGTTTGCTAGGGTCAGAGCTGGTGTTTCAGTGATGGTGAAGGAAGGGGCACGATCACAGTCAGAAATGAGAAACCTGCCACACACACTCTCTTCTCCTGTTTCCCAAGAAAAACTGTCTGTGCCTTTCTCTTGGAAGTACTGGTACATCTTCAGGTCCTGATCGTCAATATACAGGCTCGATATTTCCAAATGTGCTTGTTCTGGGGAAACTGGGAACATGGATCTCAGTGTATGAAGAGTAACATGACCCCAGGAACATCTACAGCATCGCACCTGCTTTTCAAATCAGGCCTTTAATTGTTTATGAGACATGACTGAAACAGCGACTGAATTTCCTACAACTGGTGTAAAACCAAGGCAACCGATGTAAAAATCTTGCTTTTTCTCAGTTGTTGCCATACTGAAATGAAGAATATGTCAGTCAAAACGAGATCCAAAATCTGCAGCTGGGATTCCCACACTCAGAGCCAGTTTACTTAATTTGCACCAGGGCTGAAAATCCCTTAGTTATTGTATCTTTTTAGAAAAACCCAAGTTTTCTAAATACCGAGTGTATGAAGTGCCCCAATAATGAAAAAAACATAGCTATTTTTTAAAAAGAAACGCAGTTCCCCAACAGCTTCCAGCAAAAATACTTACTCTTAAACAAACAAGTAGTTCAATTGATGCTTACAGTTCAAAAATCTGAACGTAAATTTGCCCCTCAAATCTTTTAAAATATTCTGAACAAAAATATAAGTAATACCTCCCCCAAGAGTAAATACAATTTTAAAAATCCTTATGTATATTGAATGCCAATAGTAATATACGGAGAGGAATGTGTTTGTCCAGCAAAACTTTCCCATAGTCAGCTGGGTTGTATTTACACGGCTGAGCCTGCTAACTGCAGGCAGGGTGGGAGTCACCGGAGCAGATGTAGGTGTCTAGCAACAGAGCGAAATAGGCACTTCCAGGACATGGTGCGTCTTATCCCAGAGTACCTGTCTAAAGCAGATCAGACATATTGCAGCTCCTGAGATATCTGCTCCTTTTCAACTCTAGAGCAAGGCTGGGTGGCAGGCTCTGATGCAGGGGTCTGGATGAGGTGGGGGTTCTCCTTAAAGGCAGGTCAGCCAGATCCCAGCCAGGAAAGTGCTGCCTTTTCAGATCCAACCCATTGCAGTAGCAGGTAGCTGTGCCAGAAACTGGCCAAACTCTGCCCCAACAGCAGGTGGGAAGCTTGTTCTGCTACTTCATTTTATGTTCAGCCTCGATGTATTGATAATCTGTAATATTTATATTAATAATTCATCGTATCAAACTGTTATTGTACCTTAAAATAGCCACTGTCTTACATTTTCCCGCCTCTGGAAATACTTCCCCTTGGACCCTTGGAAGGCATCGTACTGCCAGCACATAGTTACCTTGAGTTTGGCTGCTGTACCCAAGTGTTCCTCCTCCTCCTCTGCAGTTTCCAGCTGATGAGCTCTGAGTTTAACCTCTTATTAGTCTCCTGGCACCTGATCCTCTACCTTGTGTTGCCGTGTGCAGTTTGATTCCTGTTATTTCAGTCCTCTGGGTGATCTGATTACCAGCCCCCATCTCCCCCTGGACTAACAAAACCTCACAAGTTTGGGCCAACGCCAAATTTAATTGGCACCCTCACATACTGAGGTCATTACTGAAGGGCTGACCACAGAACGGATGTTTTCTTTAAATCCGACATAATAAAAAGGATATCCAAGCTGTTGGAGTCTTTTTCCCAAACTGTAGCTTAAAAGTATTCTAGTGCTTAGATAGTCACTGGCAAATTATGCTTTGTCACACTAAAAGGATCACTTTATGAATTGTCCTTTTTAAAAACGAAGTTCTTGTAAAGGAACTCAGGATTATGCAGAAGGATTATACTGGTAAAATTCCATATATTGTTGCACATAATAATGCATCAAACAGGTATTTTCCTAAAGAAATCTTTCTTTATTACAGTATGACAGGGAAGTATTGTAGCCCAGATAACCTTGCCAACCATCTCAATATATTGAGATCATTATTCATATATCATCACGGAGTCATTCAGACTCCATAGCAACGCTGAATGTAAATATATTTACTAATATTCTTGTAAATGGAAATTAAGACTTCGCACATTCCAGCTGTGAACATGCTAGGAGAAGAAACAGGGACTCCATCTGCTATTGTGTTTGTTCAGTTGGTTGAAAAAATCAAATACCAACTTAAAGGAATATTTCGTTAAAGAAAAGGAATTTTATTCTTTGAAAAAAAAATCCAAGCTATTGGTCAGCTTCTTGTACCCTCCTAGTCCATTTGGAGCTGCTGCGTGGCAGGGTAATAACATCGATCTCTCTGGTTTTGCTGCCATTGCTTCTTTGTCCAAGGGTATTAATTGCCAATATCAGTTGCATATTGTTGGATTTCTGTCCGGGGTGTCCCCTGCAATGCCACGTTTGCCCTGCGGTGCTCGGCACCCTCAGCACTCCTCAGCAAAGGCAGCCCTGAAGAAAAGCTGAATTAGCAGAGGAGGTGGGAAGTGCTGAGAGCACTGGGAACAAATACACATCCATCATCCTATAGGTCCAGCAAGGTGAGATTGGCTCTCAGCTTTCTAGTTTATGTATTCTGCCCGCAGTGTTTAGCTAACAGCAGCATCACATTAAGCTATTTTATAAAACTTTCCAGCCTACCAGCATTACATGAGTTTTGGTTCCTCCTCGGAGGTGACAGGAGGCTGTACTTTTAATGAGTTTCCCTGTGACCTCTATCAGGAGCTGGTGTTTCCTTGCACTAGGGAAACATTAGAGGAATCCAGAAGAGAAATTAGCTGCTAGCAAGAAAAGTTTGGCATAAGAAAATGGGACTCAGCAAGAAAAGAGAACAAATGTATGCCGCTGGGGCCCATTTTTCTTCTCCGTCCCAAGAGTTCTGTGCCATGTTAACCCTTGCAGTCTCAGATGAGTCACTCCTGATGCATAAGGGCATAAAGGAGCTCCAAAGTAGGTTCTTGCTTCTGTCTCTTCTAATCTGAGTATTTACATTACAAAGCAAATGCTGGGTTCTGCAGTTTGAGCTGTACCTGTGTACCTGCTAAAAGCAATTTAAGAATCACATTTAAGAACCATCAAATGGGCTCTGCCAATCCCCAGGAGGCAATGATATTTAAGCATGTAAAGGCAAGATAGTTGCTTCCTCATCGAATTGCAGGGAAAGAATTAAAAGTTCCGGATATTTGTCTTGACTAACGAAATCAAGAAGTAATTCTAACATATCTGGTCCCGACATCAGGAAAACTGATTTGTCTTGCAGGCATTAGGAAGGTAACAAAGCATAAAGTTGTCACACACTGGGACATTCTCCTTTTTTTTTCATTCTCTTCTGAGAATATATGAGCCTGATTATGAGGAATTAAAATTATTGCTCACAGATTTGCCCTGTCCTTTGGAAAGCTGCACCCGGCTGCTCCCTGCTTCCCTCCTAAGCACCGTTATCAGCACTGTGTGGGATTCAGAAGCTGCAAGTAAGGAACAATGTGCAGCCAATGTATTTATGCTGCTGCAAAGAGGACACCTGGAAAGACTGACACAAATTCAGATATTAATGGCTCCCATAATCCTTTCTTGGCAGGAAGGATGGGCAAATGACCTAATAGGTCTTTTTCATCCGGAATATCTATGAACCTGAAAATGGTGCTGAATTGATTTCCTAAAATAGCACTTTCATCACCCAGCTTTGTTTCTTAAACCATGCTTCAAACACAGAGCATTTCTGTGCTCATTCAACTTCATTATTAGTCCCCATGAACCTCTCGGGGATTGCCAGCATTTGAAAAAAACCCTGAAGGTGGATGATGACCGAGTTGGAGATCTGGGGCCCACTGATCGATCTCTAATATAATTAAAATATTGCATCAGCTACATGCTGCATACCACTGTCCTGTATCACAGTTTCTACTATGAATATAACAACTGACGGATGAATGACAAAGCAAATTACTGCAGGCTTTTGATAAACATGAAGGCACTTATTTATCCAAATATAACTAGGGACTGCAATTTCACTGCCCCTTGAGAAACAGCCTCCTGCGCCACTTCAAGTCTCTTTGCCGGTGCATGGAAGTCTCCCTATTGTGAGAGGCAGGGAGGAACGCCAGATCTCGTCCTGTTTATACTTTCAGAGATGGGATGCAGGGACCTTCCCTCCCTCCATGCTCTTCGTGTGAATATCACCATGTCCTCTTGGCATAGAGAAGAAATTGAGATCATTTCTTATATTTCAGAAGGATGGAAACCCACAGAAGACAGTCTGGTCGGTTTCCTACAGCATTGTTTGGGCCGGGCCACATTGGTTTGTAGCACGTCCACTGCAAGCAATGGAGCAAGGTGCAGATGTGGAGGGCTAATACTGGTCTGGGCTGCTGTGTCACCACGTGCAGTCTCATGTCTGGGAACCTCCTGGAGAGGTGACTGTGCCAGCCAGTCACCTGTAGTGTGCTCAGCATCGTGTTGTGCACAGCTGAGAAGTTCCCAGTTCTGTAGCAGGGTCAATGGGAGTTCAGCGCATTCTGGGCCATACTCTGCTGCACACCAGAGACATGCCTCTTGTTTTGCCTTGCTCCACTGGCAACATAACATTTCCAACCTTTCAGAGATACTACCTTGAAAGGTCTTTGTGAAAATCAGGTATTATAGCAATGGGAGCATTAGAATAAATATCAAGACAAGATAATTTCCAGGCCTTGTTATGAGAAAGAAAAAAGCCAGCAGGAAAAAGGGCAGAAATGCTGCTGCTAGGAGTGATAGGACAACATGACAACAGGACCTCTTCAGCTCATCACCTTTCCAAAAATAGGACTAAGGCTGGGGTGGGGAAGACCAAACTCCACTCATGGCCACCTGTAATTGTCTCTTGACTCGCGGTCTTACGCAAGCAGAAGTATGTGGTGTCCTCAGGTTTCATCTCCCAACCCACAGCCTCACACACCAGAGCCAGCTGCCTGTGGGATCTGTGATCAGCTGCAGATAGCAGGGCTCGCTGCTCAAAGCACCTTGGCAAGAAGGCTCCTTCCCTCTGCTGTGGCCTCTCTCATGAACTTAACATGTCACACGTTAGGTCTGATGTGCTAAAATGGGCCCAGGTGTTCATCGCATGGCCCAACACAGTGTTGTTTCCCCAAGTGGAAAAGAAGACCCTGGGATGGCAGGAAATCAGGAGACCAGGTTGAAGGACCGGCTAAGCAGCAAGCACAGCTGGAGTGACCACAGAAAGAGAAGCAGAGCAGCCACATCACTAGAGTGAGGTTTGGCTAATTTTACTTGCTTCTGTACTTTTCAGCATTGCTGAAGAAATCACAGATAGTTCATCTATGAACAAAAGGCATTTCATTAAACTATGCTTTTATGCAAACTAATCAATAAATAGTGTTAGAATGATAACATTTCTAAATTCTAAACCGGTGGCATCCCCACAGTCTGATGTTAGTGGAGCCATCTAAGTGATTTGCAGCCTTGTACTCAGCCCAAAGCCCATCTGTCATCCTGTCTGTAATTTAGTCTTACTTGGAAGATGAAACGTCTTTTCAAAATTCATCACAGTTAGTGAAATGGAAATAGCTACATTTCTATTCAGCCTCTTTTTAATATTTTTCTTTAGCTCCCCACCCCCCCGTTTCTGAGAGCACAATAACCACTAGGAAAACCTATTTCAGCAAGCATCTCTTGATTCTCCGGTGCTCAGTTGAGACAGACCTTTGCTATTCCTCTCCCTTTAACTTCATGTTACCAGATGAGGAATATGATTTTACTATGGGTTTCTAAACAATTTTGGGCTTCACTTCAGCACTTCCAGCCTTACCCTGGAGACATTTACAAGGGAATGATTTTTACTGAACAGTTCTTTGTAACCAATAAAGAAAAAAAAAGTCACTCTGCTTATTCAAGAAGGAAAATGACTATCTTCAGTGGAGCACGGGAGCTTTCCTTTGATTTTACTCCTGGGAATGTTGCAAAATAATAACAAGATAATCCTATCTATATACCCACGTATTTGTTACCAGCCTGGGTGAGGCTCTGCATATTCAGTAGGGGTTTGCAGCTAGAAGCGAGCGCCGATTTTGCTATAGGTTGAGGGAGGAAAATATGCTTCCCTTCCTCCCACCTATCTGTCTTTACCTGCCATTTTCTAGCTAAGCTCTGCAAACAGTCGTGTGCTTGATTCTCTTTCCTTGAAAGCCCTCTCCACCATCCATCTCCTGGTCTCGCACTAACTCTATGCCTCTGTCTCCCTCCTCAAGCAGCTGCCTCCTGCAAGCTCCATCTCTGCATTTCATTTTCTCTGGTGCAGCCTTGGAAAGTCTCGATGCCAAGTTTTTCTCAAGGTTGTCCAACCACTCTGGAGTACAACTAGACATAGAACTTTATTCTGCTGTCCTCAAGGTCCTGGTTTTATTATCAGACTTTGCTCACTGTTTGGCTAAAATGCTTGAAATCGAAATGTTAGCTCCGCCTTAGCTTTGCTATTACACAAACTAAGTGGGAATCTGCTGATCAAAACTCAGAGTGTACTTCAACTGGGCTAGGATTTCAGCTGACTGTCTCTCTGAAATATACCCTTTAGTACTGGATCCTTGCCTCTCACACTGCTCGGGAGGTCAGTCCTTGGGTAAGGTCACTGGCAGCTTCCAACCCACTTATTTGATTGTGTTTCTTCTGTTTCTCAAATCACATTCTGACAATGCACTGGAATATAAAGATGACCTTTAGTCTTCAACCAGTATCCCGCAGTGAATCCTTGACCCAGAGCATCTCACTGGATTTTAGTGAGGACACCATATACAGCACAATCCTACATCAAAGTCATATAAAAAAATGCAAGTTTATATATTAAAGAACGCAGTATTTTTTTGGAAGATGTCTTTCACAGTCTGCCACTGTAAATATACAGCAGCACGCTGCCAGCAGTGGAACAAGATGGATGCCCATCCATTGCCTGCCAGCACTTCCATAGATCGTGTGCGGCACACAGCCCACCTCCGTTACCTCTGAGCTTTTGCTTCAGTGGTGCAGCGGGAGCTGCGCTCTGCGTGCCAGGGTGAGCCGGCGGGATTTTGCTACATTCCACTTAGCTCTGTAGCTGAGACGGTTTGGAAAGATCTGGGTCAGGTTCAAAGGAAAAGCACTTTAGCAGGCAAAGCACTAGGGTTTTTTTTTTTCAGAATGTGCTTTTAAAAATGAGGCACAATATGCAGCCAGGAGAAGCTCTCACCCTGTCCTCAGCAGAGCACACGGACCCTGCAAAGGGCGCAGGTCCTTCTTGTCCTGCAGCATATCGACCCTGCAAAGGGAGAAGCTCCTTTTTGTCCTGCTGTCTGTCCTGCTAGGACACACAGAAGGACTCTGAGCCAGCGTGCTACAAAAGAACCAAAGAGAGCAAGAGAAGGGGATGCAGAGCCGAAGTGCTTTCTCCAGTACTCCCTATACCTTCTCGGGTAGCTCTGTGCCTATTACTGTACCTCTCAGAGTTGTTTTTTTTCTTGTTGGTGAGAATGAAGCTGGTGTTACAAACTTCCTCACCAGGTCCTTTGACTGGACTGTCACGCGTCTGCCTCAGTGGAGTATTGTCACCTTGAATGTCATGTTTGCATACCTGGTTCCTGAGGCTCCTCTCTACTCCTGTCCTGCCCTCCTTGGCCCTTTTTCCTTTGTATCGAGGATAATCACAAGCATCTGCTACCCAGAGTCAGCAGCTTTTGCAGATTATGCGGCTTCTGAGACGATGTTGGCCTATTTTATTTTGTCAATATGAAGATAGAGGCTGTGTTTGCCACCCCAGCTGCTGCAATGTCCTCTGAGACGTTTGTAGGAGGACCTGTTTATCTCACATTTTTGTACTCTGCCAGACACAAAGAGGGAAGAGCAAATTCCAGGAAGAAAAGGCACGACATGAACTAAAACTTAGTTTGCCTGCTACAGAAGGTCTGCATCTTAACCTTATAATGACACAAAGATATAAATAATGAGCTTGGGGTGCTCTGTACACTGAAGCTGCACTTAAAATAGCCCAGCAAAAAGGGACCAAGACTGGGCTGCATGAGACTGGTGATCTAAAGGGGTAATAACAAGTGAGGATAAATGGATCAGGATCCTGATTTTGCAGGTCAGAGCCAGTCTATATTTTGCAGGTGAGGCCCAGCTCTTGGACAGAAAGACAAGGGACCTAGGAGAATGCTCTGACACCTGGCTGACTCACCTATGCAGGGAACAACAATTTTTTATTATTTTTTTTAATGGGGGTAATGCAGGGTTCCTAAGTCATACTCATTTCTGAGCAGCTCAGATTATCACACTTTGCCTTTCATATTTGCTTGTTTGCCAGGTTATATTAGTTGTTAAAAATACCTTGCCTCTAAGGCTTTCTGTGCCCACTATGCTGCTGCCCAAAATGGCACTATCTCTTGCCTGTTCCTGAAATGTCATAGTGTATTTTTTGCCTATGGGATAGAAGCAATTTCTAAAAAATAGACACTTAAATACTCAGCTAAAACGAGTATTTTCATCATATTTTCCAAAACAGACTGCAATCTCCTATTCCTACTTTTAATCTTCATTTTTCTATATTGCATTTTTCTGTGTAGCATCCATAGACACAGCCTCAAAATATCAAAAGGAGACAGTAGTAGTCAAAGACAGTGTTGTGACCATTACTCTTAATGACAGGTAATGTTTGATTTTCATGGAAGTTCATTAGTAGTGGAGGAATCTTCTAGATCATCTTCTTAAGGATTGTTTCTAACAATATGTTCTAGTGTTCTGGCCAGCCATCCTGCAAAGTACAACCATCTTTTAAAAGTTGGATTAAACAGTTAGGCAAGACAGAGACAAAGGTGATTCATATTGCCTGATTTTAGCCATCTGAAAAGCTGTCCCACCAAAAGAAAGATTCCCTCCAATCTATTCTTGCACCTTGCACCCTAGGGAAGTGGTGGACTTCCCTACACTGGGGAGTTTTAAGACTCAACTTGACAGGGTGCTGGGCCATCTCACTTACTTAAACCAATTTTTTAATTTTTTTTTCTTCACTTGAAAGGTTGAACCAGATATCCTTGATGTCCCTTCCAACGTAGCATTCTATGATTCTATGATCCTTCAGTGCAACAGTTTGGGAAATTGTACAATATTTTGCTAAAAAACCCTTCAGAGAATACCCGAAATTAATTTTATGGGCTACTGAACCATAGTCTTTATCATCTTGCCTGTCTTGAATTTGTTTGTGCTCACTGCCATAGATTTATATCAGAAATTTGCTATTGGAACAAGCATCTTAGAGGTATCACATGGGTTACACTGGTGACATCCTGCCAGCTGTGTCTTTGTGGGTCCCATCTTAAACTGCAGCTGTGTAACAGGGCATGATGCATCTTTAACACAGCAGGGATTACAGTAAACTGCAACATAGATTCCATATGCAGTATGCTACGTTAAAAAGAAAAAAAAAAAGAAAAAAACCCCCAGGACTATTTCTAAATAATGAACTGGGTTTTTCTTCGTAGAGATGTTGGAATAGCATCAAATATTCCAGCCAGATATGTGCAGGCTGATATTTCTGTGTCCCTCAGTGTCCTACACTACAAGTTGCAGACTGAGCATTTAATTTTTTTTGTTCTCACCTGCAGATGCCCCAGACTCAATTCTTGTACAGGTGCCGAATGAAAAACAACAGCATTGGTTTTGACAGTTTCGTCCTTCTGAAAACCAGGCTGCTGAGGAGAAAACAAAATTCCATCATTTTCACAGCTGCTCTGTAATGACATCAGGTGTCAGCCCCACAGGCACCGGGGCAGAGCAGAGGGATTTAGTGAACTACTGCTGACCAAGCATGCAGGAAGCAGTCTAGCCACTGCAATACGGAACTTGGCACAGATTAATTTGTCCTGCTGAGAAGCATACGTTAAATATAATCCCAAGACATGTCGAAAATGAATGGCTTTGCATCCCTTCTCACCTCAGAAACCCATTGTCACATCTCAGCTAGCAAAATTCAGTCTCAGGGTGGAGCTTCAGGACGGATTATTACTTTCATGCTCTCCTCCCCGATTTGCCTCTTTGGGACTGCTGGTGAGAGATTTTGCAAGAGAAATTTTAATTTGAGGTGCACCACAGAAATGTCAGATTCCACACAATGCCACTGCTGAAAGATGTTCTTCCTCCCCCCTGTCCACAGGAATAGTTTCAAGCCTAGTAACTTGCTGTTGCCGTCAGTGTTGATAGACTAAGAAAATAATGTTCGAAAGCATGAGCTACCCTCTAGCCTGTGAACTTTCCTATCAAGTTGACATACAGTAGTGATGCAAAACGCAGCAGCCTGCAGATAAATGGAGCCTGAGTTTCCAGTGCTGTCAGTCTGGCACCTTTCTGAGCTCTAAATTCTTCTGAAAATGTAAACGGGGGTGGTGAGGAGGAGAGCTAAATGCAAAACTGGTATCTTTGCTTCCTGTCGAAATGCTAAAATTAAATCCTTTTTAGTAAGAACTTCCATTCAAGATTGATTTTAACTATGAGAGACAAGTATGTTGTTACTAACAGAACATTTTTTTTTATCAGTCAGGAGAGAAAATAAACGGGAAAAGAAATTCTAGGGTAATAAAAATCCGTTTAATTAAAATACAGCATTCCATATAAGTTTGTTGTTTTTTTTTTTTCCCCTGTGCTTGGGATACTTCCAGACAAAGATCTGGCAAGTTATAAATAAACAGATCAAGTGATTGCAAACATTTTTTCTCCTCTTCAAAAGTGGATATAGAAACAACAAACTGAAAGGGAACAGGGACAGAATGATCTCTACAGTTGCTGCAAAAACTGCCTGCTCAAAGTTGGAATTATGGGATTTTTATGCATCATCTGACCTTAGTCACTGAGTGAATGAAATGAAGCAAAAAGGCAAGATGTATTTTCCTTACTGAAGAGAATTAATAATGCATAGCAACAGCATGCAATGTGTGATAATATACTAGCACAAGAAGTGGCATATGATGCCTGCACGTGAAAGGAGATGGGTTCTTTTCTGGTTGCCCTCATTCTGCTGGTCCTCCCAGTGAGTCTGAGCTTTGTCTGGAAAAGGACTGCAGAACCAGGCTAGCATCTGCTTTGGAATCCTTGGCTGAGATGAAGCAATTCACTGTTCTATTCTCTTTGCCAGAGAGAGGTTTTACCCATTTTCACACAGGATCAGACCTTTGCTCAGCCTACTGAGGAACTTCAGCCATTATAACTACATGAAGAAAAGGTGAAAGGAAAGAAAAGAAATTTCATTATTCCCACTATAGAGAGAAGGAACAAAAATCCAGAAGATGCAAAGCATGCAGGATTAAATCCCAACCTGTTGAGTCCCAGCTCATTGCTGAAATATCTGCTCAGTCTTTCTCTCTGCAAAAGTTCTGGCTGTTACTCTCAACTTTAGGACCCCACAACTAAACTCTGCCAAAATCTTTGTGGTGCATCTCTGTGTGTGAATACGTGTCTGCCATTGAGCAGAGAGAAGAGGAAGGGAGAAAAAGAAAAGAGTATGTGACAGAGCAGGAATTCAGAATAAAATAATGATACCTGTCACTGTCATCAACACTACAGCATTACAGTATCAGTACTGTGCATTATCTTTCTTGTGATAAGGCAATTGAAGGAGGATATATAAACAAGTACCATTGAGCACTGAGCTCAAGGACCTTGGTTTCTTGTAGTCTGGCAACAGCAAGTGCTGCTCACTGAACGCTATCTCAAAACTGGGCTACTGATAAGAGGTGTCTTCTGCCTGGAGTGTTTTGGTTACCTGATAAGAGAGAGGTGGTTCTTTCTGTGGTCTCGCTTATGTGCCCGTGTGTCTGGTTTACAGAGCCGGCAGGAACTGTGTTACTTCCCTGTTCTCCACTTCTCCTTCAACTCAGCTAAATTCCACCAGTGGCTTATGACGTAGAGTGGGAGGGATGGCACAGACAGGAGACAGACTGGTAGGCAGGCAGACAAAAAGCATGAGCTTGCAATTGCCGTTTCCTTCAGAGAAGAAACTAAGACTGTCTGGATTTTTTCCCTAATGTTTGAGATCCTGCAAATTAAAATTTAAAATAATTCACATGAATATTGCACATAAGGAATGGCATAGCTTACTTTCACATAGCCCATTTCTTCTTCCCTCAGCATCTCTCACCTGAAAATAGTGGTGCTAAATGGTACTAAGGAGGAAAAACCTTACCCAGACAAGTTGCTTGATTGTCCTGACTTCTACCTGCACATTATCTCTGTGAAGAGTTCAGCAAGACTGGAAACTTGAATAAGGGAAAACCACACTTCTCCTCCCTTCCATCCTCTCTTTCTCTCTTTCTCTCTCTTTTTCCCTTCCCTTC
>VWZK01000329.1:6408-53383 GCA_013396935.1 Baryphthengus martii
TTTTTTTTTCCCCTTACTTTGTACAATGCACTTTTCAAAAAGACAGTAATGCATTGAAACACAAGGATCTTAAATGACACAGACACTTCAAAAAGGGCTTCTTGTTCAGGATATTTTGAGCAGTGTTTCCCGACAAAATAATTATGAACTGAGTATCTTACAGGCTTACTGCACTTGCTGCAAGAGTAGGAGAGTCTTTACACTTAGCACACTTGAGATGAGAGATTGTAAGGGATAACTTTGGAAACAAACAAGACAAATAAGTATGTGACTTATTTTTTGCCTTTTTTCTGGCTGATGGTAGGTTTACTAAAGATAGTACAATCACTCCTGGTTTACAGTAGTGTAAGTGAAAACCAGAATTATGCTCACGGTCATCCAAAAATGTAATCCGTGAGAGGAAAGCAAAATATTAGTTTATTTGTCTAGTAATTTATTTCACTCAAACTGTGAGAATCTCTTTGTATCATTATCCCGTTATCAGTGGCTAAATAAGGAATTGAAAAACTACAGAAGAGCTGGGTGGAGACCTAAGAAAGCAATTCAGCAGTCTGGAACTTCCTCTGCTAAGCAGTTCTGGCACTAAACCCAAGCAAAATCAGAGTTATTCAGCCAAAATAAATCCATGCAATGACGATATCAGATGTGAGGTAACAGCAAGTCATGCTGGAGGACATCAGACATTCTTGAATAAACCTCAGAGCCTAGATACAATCCTTTGCCATTACGCTGCAGCACTGCCAGCAAAGCAAACACAAATTTTGCAGTCATTATGGCAAGGCAAGTAAGAGCATATGGAGTCTATGTGCTTAGGGTGAGAGCTGGCAAGCTGCTGAGAACTTTCAACTCGCACGCCCCCAACAGCCATTAAATATCCTTCATTCTCACACGCTGATCCCATAGGAAGCAAACAACTCTTTAGTATCATTTCCACGAGAAACAGCTGCAAGGCTTGTTGAAGTCTTTCCTGTGCTGTCAGGATGTTATTGATCAAACTTTTCTACCAGTAACCTGGCTGTTTTCTTTAATTTTTCTACTTCTCTGTATGTCTGGACATACTCTTGAAAGTGATTGGATTGCCTCAGGCTGAGAAATTGCTGAGCAGTGTAACCAGCCATGCACTCATGACGTACATTAGCGAATCCTACTTTTCAGTTGGGTTGGAGATATTCACATATAATAAGACATCTCTTCTATGAAAAAAGACAGAGAACTGGAGCTGTTTAGTCTGGAGAAGAGAAGGCTGAGAGGGGATCTTATTAGTGTCTATAAATACCTGAGGGGTGGGGGTCAAGTGGAAGGGAACAGACTCTTTTCGATAGTGCTTAGTAGTAGGACAAGGAATAATGGGTATAAGGGTAGAATATAGGAAGTTTCACCTCAATATGAGGGGAAACTTCTTTCCTGTGAGGGTGATGGAGCCTGGACCAGGTTGCCCAGAGAAGTCGCGGAGTCTCCTTCCCTGGAGGCTTTCAAAACCTTCCTGGACGCGTTCTTGTGTGGCCTGCCCTAGGTGATCCTGCTCTGGCAGGGGGGGTTGGACTAGATGATCTTTTGAGGTCCCTTTCAACCCCTAACATTCTATGATTCTATGATAAAAGTGAGAGATGATCACTTCTTTCTGCTTACCCCACCTGCGCAACACTCAGAGAGACTTCCATGCTGCATGAATGAAACGCACACCAGTTTTCCTTCAATGCCTTATACTTTGTGGTGCTTCTGAAGATGTAAAAAGGTGCTGGACCTTTGGCTCAGCAGCCGCTCACAATGCCCCTTTGGAAGAGGAGTCTTGAAGCTCTCTGGGTTACATTAATACACACCATGCATGGGCACATTCCTTCATCCCTGTTTTCCTTCTCACTGGCTTAGGAGACACTCAACATAGCTCACTCTTCTTTTTCGGACTAACTATTGCAGATTCCTTCTGCGTATCCCATGTGACTCGTGTATGGTATTTGGCTACTGTGCTTGCAGAACTTATACTCTGATTTATAAGCTAATGTGAAATGCTGAATTCTGGACCTGAGTAAATGAGTTAGCATGTATTGTAGTTTAGGATTATTAAACATTGAAATGGAGAGACAGAACATAAAAAAGAGAGAGAGCTGCACATAAAAGGGAGGATGTTTTATTAGAGGTAATAAATGTAGTGCAGAACAAATTTATTTAGACCATGATTGTTAAATTGCTTGATAATTAAAACCTGTGATGGCTAAGATGACATGTGGTAGGAAAAGGTTAAGTATTTAACTCAGTGTGATTCATTGTAAGGTAAATACTGCTTGTGTGGGATATATTAACTTTATTTCTAAAAAGTGTTCACCCAGGCAATGTATAGTCCCTATTTCATAAAGTTAGGAAAAAAGAAATCTAAACTTTTATGACATTGATATGGGCCAGCTCTAGACAGAAAGATGTAAGCACTGAGGAAAATATAAGCACTGTAGAAACAGTGTCATTTTGACCATACAAGGGGCTAGCTGCCTGGTTAATGTCTGGCATTTATAAGAATTCCAGTTCTTTCAGATATCTATTTTTATCCTTCATTAAATTTTTCTTTGAGTGACACTATGGAAATCCCAAAAGAAAATCTCTAAGAATAGTTTCCCAAATCTTCTCTTGCTTTTCTTTACATAATGTTATGCAAATCTCAAATTACTGTGCTTCATTTGGGACCAAGATGAAACAAGAAATGGAGTAAGGGTTATACCACCTCTGCTGGCTGCAAAGACAGTAGGCTATATGTCCTCTACCAAGGACTACCGCATGGCTTTTCAAACAATGCGACATTCCTTTTCTCCCTATTTTTCCTCCTTATTAACTGAAAAAACAGACTGAATCCAGCCTAATTTTCATCCAAAAATGACGTCATGCAATGATGAGTATAGCCATACTTGAAAGAGTGCATTCGTTGGTGGGATAAATGTGAGTTTAGCCCATGCATGGATCTGTGCACAGCCTGCCAGCAGCCAGCATCCACAGCTCTTGGTAGGAACACGTCTCCAGGACGATGCATAGCTGAAAGCTCTGTGGCTAAATAAGTGCAGACCTGCATGTAGCCCGCTTGGATCCCAAAGAATGGAGCCTGCCCAAATTGATGTGCCAGATGTGTGTCCCAGGTGCAGGGTTAAGAAAGTTTTTTTTTTTAATGTTAATGATATTTTTTTGCCATTTGAAAGTTCTTTTTTTTTTTTTTTTTTTTTTTTTTTTTCTTTTGGTCACATACCAACAGTCAGATTTCTACTTCTAAAACTAGTGAATTGTTTTTTTCTACAGAGGGCAGAGTTTGAATCGTCATTCCTAAAGCTGAAGGGCTGCTGTATACGCTCAGTCTGCCACTAGGCCTTTTTAATGGAAATTTCAATCTGCAGTGATCTGGGGGCACATTCTGACACTTTTAACTTATTTTACACCTAATTCTACACGTCGTCCCATTGAATGACTTCATTACATGAGGTCAGAGAATAAATAATTTGAGTCTGAGGAGCTAGCCTGTAATTTACCTCTTAGTAGATATGGACTTACGAGAACCGTGGACTATTTACTGCATTTCCTGGCATTGCATTTCATGTCTATCTATGTGGGAAAGAGTGTAGTTCAACACACTTAGGAACAGATTCTGCTTCTGCTGGATTGTGTCACTTTGTTTCGTTCACCTGATGTCAGTTTACAGTAAGTGAGAAGTTACATCAGAATATTTTTCCCATTGAGGTAATCTGTTCATAGAGTGGAAGGGTATTATAAATCTAGTTTTGTTTAGTTTGTGCTTAACAGCCTGAGTCCAATAATTGAGATTGTTCTTCACCAAAGGTAATATTGTGTATTCTTCTGTTAAATGGCATGTAAATGCACTCCAGCACTGGGAATGATGGTTTTGCTCCTCTTTTCTGCAGCAATATGAAAACTGGCGACCACACCAGCCAGACAGCTTCTTTTCTGCTGGAGAAGACTGCGTTGTTATAATATGGCATGAGAACGGGCAGTGGAATGATGTACCATGCAATTATCATCTCACCTATACCTGCAAGAAAGGAACAGGTACAAACTTCCCATTAACGACAGAATAATTCTGTTAAGTTTTATAGGTTAAAATGACAAATTCTAACTTATTTCTGGTGATTAGTATAGTGAGGCCTCAACTGAGTTAGCCTTACAAAGTCATCCTTCATCTGTATCCACACGTAACATCTCTACATCATCTCTTCTTGAGTCAGGCAAAAAAGTGGACCCAGGCTAAAAACCAGCAAATACCTTCTTAGGTACAGATATCAGCAAAAAAGGCATTGATGGAAGGCCTGCTTTACTTGCATACCATGAAAATATTATCAATTCTTCTTTCCTGGGATGGCATCACAGTGAAATATGTGGGCAGCAGAATATTGGTAGGTGGTCAGAGCAGGCAGCTGACCACTGATGTGTGACGAGCTTTTCAGCTTCAGCTGAGCATAGTTTTCATCCATCAAGTAGTGCTGAACTTTGTCTTCCTCTTTTCCAAAACTGTCAAGTTTAATGGCATCACAGAAATCTGCAAAGCACTTTTGGTTTATCTACTGTTAGAGCTGATACTTGTAGGAAACCTGACTGTTACCAGGGGCTCCACAGCAATACTTAAAGACTTGCCTCTGCCTCTGCAGACTGGGAAAGTAAAGAAACAGCCAAAATGTTGTGTGCGCTCCGTTGTTCCCAATTACCATTTACAACTTTTTGTTATAATGTATTCTCTAGGCCTTGACAGATCCATCAGTTTTAAGAGCTTTTAAATAGTTTGTTGTTGAAGAAGACATGAGACTTTTTTCTTATATGCCTGTAAAAACTTCACTAGTTTTCACATTTTGCAGCTTTCCAATGAAAATCACTTTGTGTGAGTATGCCAACATTTTGTGGGCTCAAATTTACCTCAGAAATGTAAAAAATCAAAAAGATAATACTAACCATGCCATCTGTTGTTTTCCAATTGTCATCATTACTGTATTTGGTCTACAAGTTCTCAACTGCAGAAAAGACTCCTTTGGATGTGTCTCATGGGAGTCTAGCTGAGGTCCCTTGACATATTCTTTTAGCCAGGGTTCAGAGGTCAGGACCATCTTCAGAAAGGCATTTACAAACCGATGTTTTGGGTTATGTTCTCTATTCCTTTCAGTTGCTTGTGGTCAGCCTCCTGTTGTGGAAAATGCAAAGACCTTTGGGAAGATGAAACCCCGTTATGAGATCAACTCCCTTATTAGATATCACTGCAAAGATGGTTTCATCCAGCGCCATATTCCAACCATCCGGTGTCAAGGGAATGGAAGATGGGATATGCCTAAAATTACTTGCATGAATCGTGAGTTCTTTGAAAGCAAACCAGTGCTGGATCAGAAACAATACACTAACTTGAGATTAATAAGTAATGAACATGTATTTTAAGAGCAGTGCAAATCTGGCATGACAGATTGTGATGGCAATACTGCTCACTCTATCTGTGGGAAAAACCGTCAGGCCTCTAAAACTAATTAAGAAGTTCCTCTTCTGTTTTAACAGAAGCCACTAAGATTCTTTTAAAGCAAACGCCACCGCTCTTACAAAGCCCCTGAAAAGACAGGTTCCTAATAATGCTAACAATTCTTTCTGCAACTGTGTGTGGACTCATTGTGTGTAAGAGATGGTTGTCCAGTCTGTAACATGGTCATAGTACCACTTGTTTATTTGTTAACCCTGTACTTAATCAAAAATAAATGGAACCGTGATGAGAAGCATAGCCAACCCATTCATAATTTAATTTCCCTTTTTTTCCTCCTTCTCGTTGCAGCATCCACATACCAAAGGACTTACTCTAAGAAATACTACTATAAACATTCTTCATCAGGAAAGGGAACATCATTAAATTCGTCAAAACACTATCATCGCTGGATCAGGACGTGGCAGGACTCAAGGCGCTGAGAGCTAAATGGTGAATGGGGATTTCCACCATTTCAGCCAAAGTCATAACTTTCTGTGCCTTTTCTATCACTTATAGGAGTATTATCAAATTGTTTTGAAACTATGGACTGCGGTATTCACAATGCATTTTGCAAAAATATGGTGTTTATCAGAATTTTTTTTTTTAAAAAAAAAAAAGGAGAAGTGCTTATGGGGATAAAAGGAAACCATTTCCAGCCTATAAAGATTATTAGTTTTCTATATGCCATCGGTGTGGACCATTTTATGATAGATACCAGCCTTCTGCAATATTTAAGCAGCTCGATTTTAGCACCAATGAAAATGTAAATAAGATGATTTTAATGTTGTTTAATTGTGTGTTGTTTTTAAAATCCTGTATATAAAATGAAAAGTCACACTAATTTCAGGCATATTTATGATTAGAATGGCCTCAGAGGTCTTCAGTCATTTATGACGTTGTTTTTATTGTTGTTTACCTAGGCTGGAAATGGTTGAAGTAACTTCACTGACTGAAATTCGCTATTATCAGGTGAAGATAAACACAAAAATCAAATGACTTTTTTTTTTTTTTAATTTTATTTTTAATGGGAACTGTGCCAAGTCCCATCCAAGGTACAGTTTGTGTCCATGCGATGCAAAGTTTAGACAGAGCACATAGAAGTGGCGTGAAACATGAACTAGGGACTGCAATGTGGAACTTTTTTTCTGCTCTCCATTCCAGCTTCACCATTCATGAGAAAGGACTGCATGGAGGAGTTGTGTGTGACAAGGAGGGCCTGTAACAATCCAAGTGCTAATACATTAACTTTATCAACCAGGGCCACTTTTTTTGAGAAGAAGAAAAAAAAAAAGAAAAAAATTTACTTTCACGACATTAACCACAAGGTCTAGATTACAGGTCTCTCCATTCTATAATGGAGGTAGACCTGGTGTTTGGGGGATTTTTTTTTTTTTTTGTAAAAAACAAACAAAAGTCAAAAAAGTAAATAATTTTGTATATATAACCATTTTTTAATCTTTTTATAAAGTAATGAATGTTTGTGTATGAATGCTGCAGCTGTGAAGCGTACATAAATAAATGAAGTAAGCCATACTGATTTAATTTATTGGATGTTATTTTACCCACGCAGAGAAGATTAAAAGAGCTCGCCAGTGCAGTATTAGCCCCTGAGCTCCACTTTTGGAACCATCTTTCAGTTCAACTGTGATTTCCCTGGAGAACAGAATTCCTGATAAACGGGATCATTTGTTTGCGGTTAGATGGGTGAGAACGGTGTGACTTACAGAAGAATCAGAATCTTGGCTTTCTAGAAAGAAGTGTGTGCACAGAGAGATTATAGGTTGTAGTTGGTGCAGTGTGTACGTAGGAGTTTTTCTATTACGATTTCTTACTCTGGTCAGCTCGATGGCTGATCTGGATGTGTACAGTAAGTGTAGAAGGCAACGTTCGAAACGACCTCTCCACAGAAAGGACTGTCATTTTCTGCAAAGTGCCTTGCACACCTTTAGGCACAGGACAAAAAAAAGAAAAAAAAGAAAAAAAAAAAAGAAAAAAAAAAAAGAAAAAAAAGAACGGTAATTTCCCTAGGATACACCATTTAAAATAACATTACAAATACAAACACAGACGGGAGGTTTACGTCTTTGTGTTGGTGTGGGGATATGATGCAAAAAGTTGAAAGGGAAAGGAAAAGAATTGAAACCCAGCCAACATGTAAGAGTTTGTACTAGGCAGAGCTGCCCATGGAGTGACCTTGCCATAGCTCATTGGGAACAGGAATTACTGTTCCAGACAACATCTCTTAAGAAATTGCAGCGACTGTTCTGTCGAGTGCACCCAATCTTTGTGTGTTCCACGTGGCAGTGTGTCACGGTGTTGGCCGGTTCTTTCCCCACACCTCGCCCCCAATCAATGCACATAATACTTTTCTCTATTTATATTATTATCTTGTATAGTGTATAATGTGAATGTCTGGGTTTTTTTGTGAATGAAAGTCTAAAATCTTTGTACCTTTTATATCTGCTTCTGTTTCACCAAAGAAACAAGGTTTTGCTATACTGTGACTTGTCTTGTTATTGCATGTCTTCCTGTTTAAATCTATGCAATGTGATTTTTTTCATATGAATACAATTAGGCTGTCAGGTACTTCACAACTATCACGGGCTCAATCAAGTGCCCACTGGAGTCAAAGAGAGTCAGCTGGCTGAACTTTAGTAGGTGCTGGATTCGACTTTATATGAGCAGCTCTAGGGGATATTTTAAGATATACGTTGTATGTTTTGAAGTCGATTATTGCTTGTATAAGTCAAGGCTCTGTTCATAAATATACAGTATTCTACACATCCTTTCCTTGTACCAGAAACATACAGAACAGAAAATATATTTTAACACTTTGCAAACTTTCTCACCATATGTATAAAAAACCCTGCATAGATTTGTTTTCTTGTCTACTTGTTGGATTTAAACAATGTTGTAAGGCATTCAGATAACATTGTGTTTGTAGTTTTAAATAGGTTAGATACAGTGCTTATACTGATTTTTTTTTTCACCTCCTTCTATTACGAATAATAAAATAGGACTGACAACATTCCTTATTAAAAACAAAACAAAAAAAAAACCAAAAATCCTGTTACCCATGCTTATTTATTTAGACAGAGAATGGGACTTTATTGAGCTCTGGAGACTTTTGCTAACACTCATCTAAACCCCAAAAGTTCCAATACCAACTCTCTGCAAAATTCACCCACTCATCACAAAGTTAGGTCTGCTGTGATGCCAGGGTCTTACCACAGCAAGCGCTGTGATTCCGTTATATGGAGCATCTCTGAACTCCACTAAGCAGAAGCATGTTGGAACTGGAGGGATAGAAGGCAAAACTAGAGGTTTAAATACAGATTTTCTGAGTGAGTGTTTCTTCGCTCTGCTTTCTTACCTTTCAGGTTAAACCAGAATTCTTTTATTTTTCAAATTTACCCTTTATCTGCTGCAGAGATAGAAGAGTTCACTTTAAATTGCATTTTACAAGTACAGATGAGACAAGTATCAGAGTGATATTCCTGTAGTAAACCTCTCCTGGTGCGTAAGTATTAAACATTTTATCTCTACTGACGCACTATCTACCGTTTAACCACTGTAGACTAGGAGGTGGAAAGGTTAAGAGAGGATGGGCCATCGATGATTAAAGTCATTAGCTTAAAGGAGCTTGGATGTGCACTGCACATCTTAGGTTGCCAGCAGCATGTGGAGCATCTGGTTCAACCAAGACCCAGGCTGCAGGTTTGAGCACAGAGCTCAAAATGCCACATAAGAACAGTTGCATTTTGTGTGCCCATGAAAATCTCTGCAGAGTTCTATTATTCCAAACACCTTCCTATCCCTTCAGATGAGTGTATGACTTCCTGGCATGAAGCTCAGAGCAGAGGGTTTACCTGCTGCAGGGGTTAACTCCACACAGGATAGAGATAAGACGGGCCACCTCTTTCAGTAGAGCTTCTCAAACAGCAAGAGGAGGTCCTCGTTAGTGGAAACATTCCTATATTCCAGCTACACCCTAAAAGCTGCACCGCTTCTTGAGGCTAGGGAGGAAGAGGTGGCTACCTGGTAGCAGACCTCTGTGAGGAACATTGGTTTCTATGGTTTCTCTTGCTTGAGATGTTGCTGCAAGTAGAGACTCATCAGAGACTGGGATGGATGAACTGTGTAGGAGAAAACACAAGTCCCTGGAATTGCTACAGGAGAGACAGCACGATATAGATGGCAATGGAAAGGATGGCCTGCAAGGAGGTCTTTGCAGTCAGAAATGCCCTTGCTGAGGCAGTGGCTGGAGGAACATTGTCTAAGGTTCAAGCTGTGGTGTGGTTAAGGTCTATATCTGTACTTCTTTCAGCAAAATGTTCATTTCTCTGGGCAGCATCTTTGCTCTGAGCATATGTAGAAGACAGCACATGCAAGCGGAGACATTCCCTTGGCAGCAGGGGGCTGAAACTACAGCAGCTGGTGGAAGTTTGAGCTGTAATAATTTCAGTAGCACAGCGGTCTGGGGTGATTGAGGAGGAAGTGAAGCAAGAGGAGGAGGAGCAGCTACTGATGTAAATGCTTTCCCTTAACTTCTGCAAACCTGTATTCCGCTAAACGCATGGCTTGAGGATGTCATTAAATCCTCAGGGAAGCTCTGCACCTCAGTAGAGGTTTTTGGTTTCTTCTTATTTTTCCGCATTGCAAGTGGTTACTTTTTGCATCTGGAAGATCTATGGTTTTGTCTGATAAATCTTCACAGAATCATAGAATGGTTTGGCTTGGAAGGGACCTTAAAGATAATCTTGCTCCAAACCCCTTGCCATGGGCAGGGACACCTGCTATTGTGTCTCAAAAAGAAGCCCAGACAGTGCCTCCTCAGCATGAGTAGGGTTTTTGAAGAAGAAGCAGCTGCAAAGATGCCTCCTAGAGCTCCTAGGCATGTCTGAATTTCAATGCTATTTGTTGGAAGAGGTATGAATCTCTGCTGGTGTGAAGGAGAGCTGTTTCTTAGTCCAGAAGGTAAGGAAAAAGGGTGGTCAGGTTCTTTGCTCAGTTAGAAGGCTTGCAACATACCATCCTGTCCCACAGAGGCAGAAGATGATTAAAGCTGGCTGTAGGCTTTAGCTCTCCAGGTAGGAAACTGCTCCTTTACCAGGTAATCTTTAAGGTGTTGCATAAGAGAAACAACAGGAAAAATCTCTGGGTTCAGTGCAACTGTGTTAATCCACAATGGCAAGTGCATTCATTTTCAGAGAAAAAGTACAACTTTTATTATTGATCGCAAGCTGTAATGTGCAGAGGAGTCTACGAACACACTGGCTTTTCCTGACAAACAAGGAAAGGATACAAGCAGTGTTGGGATGAAGCACGGACAAAAGCTTGCAGGCCACACAAAGCTGTTAGCACGGTGAAGCCAAGAAGTATAGCCACTGTAAGGACAGAAATACCATCCAGAAAAAGGAGTATCTTTTGCACGCTCCAACAGTAGACCTGGAAGGAAACTTAAAAATCTGTAAAGTGCAATTCGATGGCAAATTTTGATTTTCATGGCATATAGATATTTTCAAGTGAGGAAGGTATCAGCTGTTACTGCTATAGAGGCCAACATACTGTGTAAATGTAGATAGAAAAGACAAATGGAACTTTCAGGTGTGTTAGTGAGGACTTTATTGCAAAGGTAGGAATGGATACATGATACTAGCAAAATGTCTGCAGATTTCCAGCTGCCAATAGCCAGGAGAAATGAAATTCAAGCTTGAAATGATATAGCAGCCTGTTATATCATTAGAATGGGATCATCATTAGAATGGAGAAGGTAAAAGGAAGGCAAACACTGGTGGTGGCTCTGCACAGGTACAGAAGTCTTGAGAAGCAAGTGCATGGCTTCTGATTTTAAGCTCTAGAAGTTGCATCACGTAGTGAGAAGTAAAAGTGACAGTAAAAGTCCTTATTTAAGACAGGAGGTAAGTAATTTAAGAAAGAGTATAAATGATGTGTTTCTTAGACTACAGTGTTTGGGGTAGTAAGTACACAAAATAGTCCTACATGGTAGGGGAAAAAGTAACACAGAGGCTTAGTAGAGGTCATACAAAAAGAGCTGCAGCAGACCAGGCAGTGAATCCATGTTTACAAAGGCACCTATTCCTTCACAGGTTATATTAAAAAAAAAAAAAAAAAAAAAGAAAAAGTGACTTTTCAAAGCAGGTAATGGAAGTTTTGATTCAAAAACCAGTAGGATCCCAGGCTGCTCTCTTCAGTATTAAAACAAACTTTGGACTCACCCATGTACTACATCTTTGTCAATACATATTTTTTTAGTAAGTTTAGAAAAGGGGAAAAAAGCAGATGTTGCTGACAGTGCTGTTTGCTTGCTGAATGATGGATCCTTTTGATTGTGAAAGCCGTATCTGTTCTTCCACAGCACCTTGCTCATCTTAAACCATGGCAGCTTCTAGACATGCTCAAATTCTGACTGTGTATGTTAGGGTAACATGGCTGGCGACAGCCTACCTTGAACTCTGGTGAGAGAGGAGGCAGCCACCAGCTTCACGTGGCTGCAGGGAGGATGCTGCATCTGCATCACCTGCAGCGTGATGTGGCTGAGAGGTGCAAGTGCCAGGCTAGAGCTAAGGCTCCGTGTCTTCCAAAAGGGCATTTCCATGGGAATATGTGCTCTGTTAAAAAAAACCACACTATGGAGTTCAGTGTGTTCCGAACTGTGCTGTGGCCAGGCTCTTATCTTGAAAATAGCTGATGGTCCTGGGCTGAAATGTCAACTATTCCCCTTTGCTCTTGCGGAAGATGTTTACTTCTCAGTAGGCTGCACAGGTTGAGCTCATTTTTCCTCATGCTTTCAGATTGTAAAGAGAATCGTAAACTCAGCACAGAGTCATTGATCATGGTACCAAATCAAGTATACCCCACTGACTCTTCCAGAAACAAGCTCTGTAAGGTACCTTCATAAGAGGATCTGCAACACATCGGAGCAAACATCTGTCTGCTTGCACTGTGCCATCACTGGCAGAGACCAGCAGAAGAGACTTTAAGGAAAAAGACATGACTGGAAAAAGCAATGTTTTGATCCCTCGTCCTTCCTGTGCCAGCAGCCTGGCTCCCTCCCTGTGGGCATGTTTTCCAGACTGACACTTTCCCAGGCAGAGTAAGAAGGGTGAAAATCATCACAAAATAAGGTTGTTATGAAAGAGAATTGTGATGTCAGAGATAAAATTAAAGGAAGAATGATGGGTGGAAGAGTATATGGGTAATGATTTGAAAATGGAGAATCATGTTAACTTTGTAATAGAGAAGAACTTGAATTTATACCAATTAATTTATAGCAACCAGATAGTGATATCCCCAGTAAGTGCAGATCAGCATAATCCTACATATAATATAAAACACATGCTACTGTAGTTTTTGATAAACTGCACCTGGATGGATGCACGCTCTGCTGAATAAGACGCTGGCTGGATGGCCAGGCCCAGAGAGTGGCAGTGAAGGGACTTAAGTCCAGCTGGCAGCCGGTCAACAGTGGTATTCCCCAGGGCTAAGTGCTGGTGCACTCCTGTTTAATAACTTTGTTCTGGTGTAAGAGTTAACAAATTGAGGAGGGACGAACAGATGGTAACTCTAGGACCCTGAGGGCTCAGAGGGCAGCTGGTATTCCCTCCCCTTCCCTGCCACACTCTGTAAAAGGACAGGAAGTTGGGACTTTGCTCTTGTCTCTTTCTCACTCAGGCTGTGCTGCTGCTGGGACCACATCTCAGCGCAGCCGGGCCTGGCTCCATGTGCTCTGTACAATCCATCTCCACCTGAGAGCTGGTTTTGAATATGCCCTGTCCTTCATACTGCTTTTCCCTGTTTATCTCTGTTACCTATTAAATTTTGTTCATAGTCTTAACTTCCAATTTCGTGTGAGGCGCTTCCTTCCTCATTCCCCTTTTTATCCTACCTTCGGGAAGAAGGAGGGGAAGAGAGGGCTAATAGTAATCCTGCTCTGTGGGGCATGCCCTGAGCCTTAAACAGAGACAATTTATCACTGGTCTTAAAGAGGAGATTGAGAGCACTCTCAGTAAATTTGCACATGACATCAGATTACGTGGGAAGTCCTACTGACAGGGCCATTTTTGCTTAGAAAAGACCTTTAACATCATCAAGTCCAACCGCTAACCCAAGCGCTACAGTGCTGGCCCTGGCAGCGCTGCGGCACCAGCACATACGGGCTGGGGTTGCCACAAGGCCACCGCCCACTCCACCCCTCCATCTCCTGTCTTGTGCTCGGGCTCAGTAGTTCACAGCAGTCACTGAGGCCTTGGTCATGCCTTCACAAGGCCTCGTCATGTCCCTCTGGCCATGGCAGACATCTCCAGGCACATACGGCACACCGTGTTATCCAATGAAGCCTCTCTGGGTGGTGTCCGGACAAAGTCCACCGGGCTCTCCCCACAACACAGGACAACACACCACAACAGGCCAGCCCTCCAGGGCTCCCCTGCTTCCTCCCGCAGCGGGTCACAGGCAGCACTGGCCTTACTCTCATAGGTTTTCTCATTTTCTAGCCAGAGGGTGACCTGAGGGTGATTCTTTCAACTCAGCTCTGTCAGGCCTCATCTGGGCACTGTGTCCTTGGGGAAACTCCAAGGATGCCCGAACAGAAGCCCTCCAGCTCCCCAGGGGTGCCATGCTGAGCCCAGTGCTGTTGTGCCGCTGGCCTGGCTCTGCAGACAGATGCCATCCCTCTCAGGAGAGGACAGAGCAGCTGTGGGGCCTTGATGGCCAGGGCACAGCACAGCACAGGAAGCAAATGCTTCTTGCTCTCTACAACTACCTGAAAGGAGGTTGTAAGTGAGGTGGGTGTTGGTGTCACCAGTCACAAGTTACTGAACAAGAAGAAACGGCCACCAGATATGCTACGGAACGTTTAGGTTGGACATTAGGAAAAATTATAGTGAAAGTGTTATCAAGTACTGGAGCAGGATGCCCAGGGTGGTGGTTGAATCACCATCCCTGTATCTATTCAAAAGCCATCTGGATAGTATGCTTGAGGATATGATGTAACACTGTCCGTGGTAGAGTTTGACTACCAGGGTGTTTTTGTTGATCCAACAAATCTAACAAGTCCATGGTTGAATGTGATGATCTTGAAAGTCTTTTCCTACCATAGCGATTCTGTGAAGAGACTAGAGAAGTAGTATGAAAAAAGTAATTGTCTGGAGACAAATTTTGGTGGACCTCAGTAAGTCTCCTTCTACAGTGAACCTCTCCACATTCAAAGAAGAGATAAACTCTAAAAAATATTGGACCGTATGGATGTTATTAAAGTTTGTTACTTCTTCAACGTCATACACACATAAAAATTAAACCCATATAGTTATGCCCTATGGAAAAACATCTCTGGATGACGTAGCCAGCAGTATGACAACAGCAGTATTAAAATCTTAAAATTTTAAGGGATAGTATCTTTCTTTTGTACTCTTTCTGGACCAGACATATAGCTGCTTATCTTCTGAGATACAGTCAAGGAGTTAGAGGTGAATTAATTTTATTTGCTTCCCTGTATTATCTATTTAAAAGTAAATTGCTTACTTGAAGTTCAAAAGTGAGAGGGAAAAGGCTAGAAAAGTGAGGGGGGGGGGGGAAAAAAGGGAAAAGAGGCAATATTTTCCCCCAGTACTTTAGAAGGAGAAAGATGGCCTGAATAGAGGAGGTATTTGATACCATTAGGGTGAATACATCACCTTAAAAATTGTTTTGGATTATGGATTCCCTAGTGCCTCAGAGACTTTTGTTTTCTAACTGGGAGCTAATCAAGGAGAGGTCAGATGTTAAGATGCCTTGCAGATCTACAGCATACATCTTTGGTCTGTGAGAAGTAATATTGCTGTTCAGTTATTCCAAGGATTGATTGCTTTGGTTAACTGCAATGTCAGTTTTATATCATCATCAGATGCATGTAATCTGTTCTGATATGGCTGTAGCCAGGAAGGGAAAAATATGATAGCTGAAAAAAATAGAGTACTAATTGATAATTATATCTACAATGTACGGGCACTGCCAAAAGCCATATTTTTAATAGCAGCATCCTATTTCAACGTGCTGCATGGAAATACCTGCGTCTCCAAGGATCATGAAGAAATGTATAAGCACGAAGAGCTGAGTCTCACAGGATTTTAGCACCCCCTCATACTCGTTCTTCAAGTAGATTTTGACGTGTGCAAAGTGATTTTCAGTATTAAATGGTTGTGTACACCTGGGACTTCAGGCTTTGCTCCAATGTTTATTATTATATTAAGTATCTTATTGTGTAACACGATTAACATTGCGCCTAGAGGCAATGTTTGCTAAGATAAAGCCAAAGACAACTAAATAAATAAATGAGTGATGAAATGTCCATGTTTTGCTACAATCACACCCCTGAATGCAGAAGTGGAAGTGTAGCCAAGCTGGATATAGTCTCAAATATTACAGAAGGATGTAATAGTTGGTGTCTTTGTGGTGGCCGCATGGATCTTTTATAAAAGCAGAAAACATTATTGGGAGTGTAAAAATGCTTGTTTTCAGTGGAAATGCTTCTGGGTTTTTTTTCCCCGTTGGTGTGCTGGCTACTTCTAGAGAAATCTGGTATTTGTTACCATATTAGGATCAATATTCAGATTTTACCTAGAAGCGGGAGTGTGCAATGTTTGCCTCCTCTTCACTGGGAAGGCCAGCAGGAGCAAACACTGTGCAGCAAATAAAGCTCTCAGCTATCGGTCCATCCTCACAGAACAACAACCCCGAAACATCAGGTTATTTTTCTTTCTTGCCCATGCATTTTACTGAAGTAGAGCAATGTTCATTTAAGGACCGTTTAGTCAAACTTAAGTATACAGAGAACACACACAAAGCCTTTCCCCTTCAGGCATAAAAAAGGCAGCTCTGGTTAAGGATTTCTGTGGGTGAGTTAGGAGAAAAGGAGGAGAAACAAAGTTCCTGTAAGAAGTCAGCCGAGAGGGATTTATAGGAGCACTGACCTGTTGCCCTTAAAGCTTCTGGGTATCTTAGCTGGGAACAAAGCTCAGGTGACCTATGGATTTCTGAAAATCCTGGTTGTTTTTTGTAAGAAATGCAGGTGGCTGTATGAAAAAGACAAATCACGGGTACAGGGCTTGCAGCTTCTGAGGAGAAGGGTGAAAAACACGTCAAGAATAGCGAAGAGTTTAGAAGCACTAGAAAGGAAAGCACGCTCAAGTCTAAAAGATAAACTACTGGTGTGCTTTGTTGGTGGGGCTTTGGCTGACTGTCAGGTGACAAAATTATCCCTAAAATATGTATTTATGTGCACGTTTATAAAGAAACAACCTAGGAAGAAGAGGGCTTCGTTATTATTCTGGTAAATTGACTGCACTCATATTATGCTTTCTTCACCTGTGCTGAGGCATGGCACTTTAATTTATTTCACTCTTCAAGAGGCAATAAAGGTAAGGTAAATAATTATAAATAAAGCTTTGAGTAGCTTGTGGCAAGCTGCTGTTCATTTGCTTGTCAAAGCTACCCGATGTGAGTCAGCGATGTGCATTTTCTAGGTAGCACGTGTGATAGTCTTTGTAATTTAACAGATTCTACCTAAGGACTAGTGACCACTGACTTTGTGGTTATGATGTCATCCTTTTCTAATGATACGTAATCAATGAAGGTAATTAGCAGCGAAATTAACAATAGCTGCCCTTTTGCTAAAATATACAAATAGCAATATCTAGGACAGAGGAAAGTCAATTGTTACATTGATCACAACTAATAATCTTGTCTCCCAACTCTTGCCATTTTCTTAATTCACCTTTCAGATACTGCAGTCAGGCAGTGCAGCAAAACCTCTGCACAATGTCTGTTCGCTCTTCTGGTGGGGATTGTTTTGTTGTTTTTTTTTTTCTGTACGACTGATAAGGTGATAACGTGTTATTTATGTCAGCTCCAAAGTGGTTTTGGTAGCACCCTGATTAGTTTCTTAGGGACTGACCTTGAGAGGTGATAATGGTATACAAGCCCAGCCTGGATGGGGTTTAGGTCCACAGATATTGTTGTTTGAGGTGTAACTTTCACTCCAGCCTCAGTGGGTAGAAGTATTTGAAGCTGTCATCTAGGATTTCTTCTTTCCTGCTGTGTATGTCTTCCACAAGCACTTTGGATTTAATTGTCTTCAGCTGAAAAAGTTTATTAGCTTCTGGCATTAACGCTTCTGTCCTGCCCTCAAGGCTCTAAACTGATGGCCTCAACAACTGACAGCCATGGGGCATTTTCCGTTAAAATATCTGTGCTTTATAAGCCAAGACTTTCTAAATTAATTTCTTGGGCATTTGATTCTCTGCTACTTCATTGGCAGTTTTATTTCCTGCTAGCACCTGAGAATGGACAGTGTTATTTTTATTAGCTTTGTGATTAGTTACTCTCCTTTGCAATATGAAGGGTCTTTCTCACAGTCTGACTTGGTTTCTGGCAGTGTCAGGCCAAATGAGTCTCATGTACTCCATCTGTCGATGTGTCCAGTTGATAAGAAAAAGTGACCTCCTGTAGCCTATGAATTGGTGGTCTTTCCTGCTTTCTTGCAAGGAAAATGTACTGTGTGCTTTCTCCAGAGATATTCTTAGATGGATTAGGAATATCTTTGAATTCTACAACAGCTTTCTCCAGTGATCTGTAGCCGTGGTGGAGTACATGATAGCTTTCTGAGTATCAATGGACTGCAAAATTTAGCAATATGCAGATGCAATTCAGACCTCTCTAGTTTGTCCTAGATATTGTCTGCACTAGTATGAAAAAAAAGAAAAGAAAGCATTACACTCCAGGGAGCTCTTCCTCAGCTTTTCTCTTGGAACAGAGGATTGGAAGGGTTGCATTTTCTATAAAAATATCTTTTTTTCTAAACTATCTCAGTTAGAGAAATGAAAAATCCTGTATCTTCCTATAACCATTACCTTTCATTATATCCCTGCCAACATTGGCTAAAATAGCAAATTTAATCTTAAGCCAGAAATACGGTTTCAAATGGAAACTACAAACCATGTTTAAAATGATATTCCTTTTCTTATCAGCCAGTCGACAAAAAAGACTCTTGCAGATTTTGCTTTTTCCTGACAATAATTGATACAGGTGGGATACAAGGAAGGTGAAAAGCTCAGGGTAGGCTTACAAAAGTATCAAGAGGATTGAAGAACACAAGTACTGTTTGCTTTCTGTACATTTTTTTCCTTACAATTCTTCTAGGAGCCTCTGAAAAATCTCTTCTCTGTGCTTTATTTATTTGGCCTGTCCACTGACAAGAACTGAAATTATAAATGTCAATAACTCTGTACAGCAGTAGCCATTACATTCATATCCAATTAAGGATCTAAAATACAACTCTAATATTCTTGCAATTTGCATGGAAATTAGAGCACTAAAACAGGTACCGTGAAGTTTAATTCCTTAAATGATTTTTGGTTATGAACTGATCTTATGTACTATCCAAAGGATGCCTGCAGAACACTATTTTAGTCACTCTTTAGATGAAATAAACTTGATTATTGCTGTTCCAGTACTAGTAATAGTTTTGTTAGAATGGGTAAAACAATTCCATAGCTGTTATCAAATATTTACATCATAATAATGCACTTCTCCCCACCTTGGCATGAGTTGGGACAACTTGGATGACCTTTGTAAGCTGAAGGCTCTTTCTTCTTCTTTCCCTTACAGTGTGTGGCAGGATAGTTCCCTTCAGCATCAAGAGGGTGACTCAGAAACAACAGTGATGAGAGAGAGCAATGCTATCACCTCCCAAGCCTGAGACCCCCATCTGATCCCTCTTGCCCTTTGTAGAGGAGAGATCCAAGCAGAGAACTGAATTTTTTTGGTTAGATGAGACCTTTAAGGTTGAGTCCAACAGGTAACCCAGGGCTGCCAGGTCACCACTGAATTATGTCCCTCTGCACCACATCTGTATGTCTCTTAAATCCCTCCAGGGAAGGGGACTCCACCACTGCCCCGAGCAGCCTGTTCCAGTGTTTGACAACCCTTTTGGAGAAGAAATTCCTAATATAACCTAAAGCCCTCCTGGCACAACTTGAGGCCATTTCTTCTTGTCCTATGTCTTGTTACTTACTAGAAGAGACTGACCCCTACTTGGCTACAACCTCCTTTCATTGTAGATTAGGCCAAAATGATCAGTTTTGGGTTAGGTCTGAGAGGTATGAGAAACTTTTTCTCCCCTGTTTTGGTAACACAGGTATATTGTTGCAGCCTTGTCAGATCCCTTCGGCTCTAGCTGGCAGGTGGCTGCGTGGTGTTCTCCATTCCCTGGTCATTCGCTGGTTAATGCGGTCAGAGGGGACTTCGGCCACCGAAGGGCAGCCCACTTAAAGAAAAAAGCAACGGAGCGAGCACAGACTTGCTGAAGCGAGGGTGTTGAGGTTGTTTTGGCAAGCAGGGTGGAAGGCAGGGCTGGGGGAGCAGAGCTGCTTGCTGCCGGGGTGCGGGGTGAGACTGGGGGACTCTGGGCGCCCGTCTGCAAAGCTACACGGCTGCGAGCGTGGGGCTTGCGCAGGCTTGTGCTTCGGGCAAGCCGACGCTAGATGTCACACGGAGGAGGGTTATTGTACGGCTGCTCCATCCACTCCCTGCTTTGCCGGGGTCTCAGTGCCAGATGTGGCAGGGGAAGCAGCGGGGTCTGGAGGAGCAGCCTGCGAGAGCGCGATTTATTTTCTTTGTTTTTCTGCTTTGATTTATTTTTAAGTCTTTTATCTGCAGCTACAAGTTAACTCGTAAGAGACCAGCAGCTACACGAACGCCTGCTACCAGAGGAAATACAACCTATGCATTTCATACGTCATCTGAACGAGAATATAATTTCCTATTCCTGTGACAGGACTGACAGCCGAGATCTGGGTTCTCTGTTTCCAGAGCTCATCTCGACTTCAGCATACCTCTGTTTTCAGTAAAGCATGCTTAAGGTCTTTTGAAGCGGGTAAACTGCCACTTGCAGATGGTTACTGAAAATTGTGTGTTTTGAGACATTTGTTAGTGGAAGTTGCTATAGAAGTGCAGCCTTTTGCCACAATTACTGACAATGTGGAAAGCTCAAATGAACCCACAGCTGCACTCGGTGCTTTAGGTGAATCACATACATCTTCTGTACAGAGAGCTGTCTGACTTTTAACTGTTCTTCTTTTCATTGTTATCCTCAGTTCTCATACCACATTAGGAACTGAACAGAATAGTGAGGAGCTTGGGAGTTTACATCACTCTTGATAACTTTCCTTTTTCTCGCTGTAAAGATTAGTAGCTTTACTAATTACAGTATAAGCCTTAACTTTTCCCAAAATTATATAGAATTCTACAAATTACATTTGCAATTCTTGTATTACTTAATTCTTTGGAAACTCTTTGGGGCCGGGGGGCAGCAGTGTGTTTCTTATTTCTGTTAAAATCACCACAGTTTCCTAGTGGTGGTGTGTGAGTTATCTTGTTTGGCTACTTTTATTGCTCAGTAATCATTTTAAATGGTTAATCATAGAATCATTTTGGTTGAAAGAGACCTTCAATATCATCAAGTCCAGCCATTAACCCAGGACTGCCAGGTCACCACTAAACCACATACCTCTGCACCACATCTACATGACTTTAATATCTCTCCAGGGATGGGGACTCCACTATTGCCCTGGGCAGATTGTTGTAGGGTTTGACAACCCTTTTGAGGAAGAAATTTTTCCTAATATCCAACCTAAACCTCCCCTGGTGCAACCTAAGGCCATTTCATCTTGTTCCGTTGCTTCTTACTTGGGAGAAGAGACCAACCCTCATCTATCTACAACCTCCTTTCAGGCAGTTGTAGAGTGAGAAGGTCTCCCACAAGTCTCCTTTTCTCCATGCCTGGCACCCAGACCTCAAAAATTTGCAGTCACATACTTTGTTACTCTAATCATCCTCAGAGACAAATAGATACTGTTTTGATAGGTGCCATTATCTGTTAAATTGTTACATTTTTGAGAAAGGAATTTATCTGTGATATGGAAGAATCTGATCCAAACAACAGAAATTTACTGGTAAAAGTGCGATAACATGAAAGTGTAAGGAAAAATGCCCCATGGTGTAGGCTCAGCAAGTCCTCTACATCTGCAGGCTTCTGAAATCTTTCAAGTGGCTTCCTCTAGTGAGATAAAGCCTCACTTTCTTTTTCAAGCCTCTGCAGCTGTCCTTGCAGATATTTCCCTTCCACCCTCCCCACCCCAGGTCTGCGAATCAGCACAAGAAAAATACAAGTGTATGGTGTTTGTGGAGATAGTGGAGTCATACTAGCAACAGAAGAAGACCCCAGGTATTCTAGATTGTTCTCTGCTAGGAGTCTCTGCCAACACAGTATGCTAGCAGAGATACACCATCTGAGATGCTGTGGTACTGACAGGCTTGTTGCGAATGTGATGCTTCATGTCCATGAATTTCAGGGGAGATGCACAGGCAGGTGATGATTTTCCTGCTACATGAATTTGCAGATAGAGCTGCCCAGGGTAGAAGTAGGAAAGTGAGACTTTGCTCCTTCTCCTGCTGCTGAACACAGGTCTAGGGTTAATGATTTGACAAAAAAAGCGTGTGCACAAATGTAGTGATGACTGCTTGAGGCTGGGAAAGTGGCCACAGGGGGATGCTGACAAGCTCAGTATCACTGTGGGAAGGAATAGCCAGCAACCAACATTGCAGGAAGATGAGGATTAGAACAAACACATTTTTCATTGTCTTTACAATTACCACTGCAGTGAATGGGAAAGTGCAAAATTTCCATAGCTTGTTATTATCAAGCTATGCACTTCTGGAAGGGAAGTATTGAGTACACAGTGCCTGGTGAAGCTTCAAAGTCCCATAGTACAAGAAGGTCAGTTTCCACCAAGGCTGGCTTCACACTTACCTCCACACTGTGGCATGTTGCAATCAGCAGGGCTTGCAAGACATCAGCCATCCCTTCTTCTTTGAAAACTGGCTTTGGCATGCCAAAGTCAGCACCCGGGAGATGGTCTTTGTTGTTACAACTGGCACTGAGTCCTGCCAATTAATTTTTTTAAAGGTTTCCAGTTTTGGTCTCAGAATACTTCTGAACCTCCATCCCAGCTAAACAGTGGTGTGGTTTCTGGAAAGACAGCCTGCTGGGTCAGATAATGTCATGTGGTCATAAATGATGTAGCAAGTGGTGACTAGAATAGTTAAAACCTTAAATTATCATGACTTTTTACAATTAGTTTGTTGCCTGGGGGAAGAAAGAGGTGTTGCTTCTAACTACTTTATCTACTAAAACAGACATATGGAATGGAAGAAAAGAGCTCAGAGGATTTAGTATTCAAATCTTTGGTTGTTGATATTGTTTTGAGTTCTCGTTTGATGTAGAAATGAGACTAGAGGCTGTGTACAAAAAGTAGTCCACCATTTCAGAAATACAACTGAACTGTCTGTCCTCACAAGATTTCTACCTCATTTGGTTATAACATCACATCATTAGTAAGATCTCAGAATGGGAGAGACCTGCTTCTCTGTTATGACAGACCTGAAAACCTGTATTAATTACCATAATCTAGGGTCTTCAAAGCTCTTTACTAGCAGAAGTTGGTGTGCTAAAGAGAAAGCAGATCCACTTTTCTGTCCCTTTTGCAGGGACTAAGTAGGACAGTAATGCGAATGTGCAAGATTCAGTGAGAGCCCTTCTCTGGAGTATTTGATGGATTATCTCCCTGGTGGGGGAGGCACTGGTGGGGCAACTGAAATCTCTGACCCCTGCTGAGAAAAGTGATCAGTATCAAAATGAAATTTCAAACCCAAAATATTTCCACTGACTAGAGCTTTCATTTCTAACCATTATATGACATTAGTGCAATGTTTTATAGAAGGTGTAACACTGTCATTCCTTTACTTATTTGCAATGACAGAACAGCTGAGGTTGGAAGGTATCTCTGAATACGGAAGGTATCTCTGAAGGCCTGTGGTCAGTGGTGTTCCCCAGAGACCAGTACTGGGTCTAGCTTTGTTCAATATCTTCATCAACGAACTGGATGAGTGGACAGAGTGTACCCTCAGCAGGTTTGCGGAAGATACGAAACTGGGAGGGGTGGCAGACACACCAGACGCTGTGCTGCCATCCAACAAGATCTAGACAGTCTAGAGAGATGGGCAAAGGTGAACCTCATGAAGTTAAATAAGGATAAGTGTAGGGTCCTGCATCTGGGGAGGAATAACACCAGGCACCAGTACAGATCAGGGGTCGTCCTGCTGGAAAGCAGCTCCATGGGGAAAGACCTTGGAGGCCTAGTGGATAGTAAGTTCTCCACGGGACAGCAATGGTCCCTTGTGACCAAGAGGGCCAATAGTATCCTTGGGTGCATTAAGAAAACTCTGTCCAGGAGTTTGAGGGAGGTTATTCTCCCCCTCTACTCTCCCTGGTGAAACTACACCTGGAATACTGTGTCCAGTTTTGGGCTTCTCAATATAAGTGAGATAGGGATCTATTGGAAAGAGTTCAATAGATAGCTACAAGGATGATTAAGGGAATTGAGCATCTCTCCTACAAGGAAAGACTGAGAGAACTGGGACTGTTTTAGTCTGGAGAAAAGAAGGCTGAGAGGGGATCTTAGTAATGTCTATAATAAATATCTGAGGGGTGGGTGTCAAGTGGAAGGGACCAGTCTCTTCTCTGTGATGCCCAGTAATAGGACAGGAAAGAACAGGTACAAGCTAGAACACAGGAGGTTCCACCTCAATGTGAGGAGAAACTTCTTTCCTGTGAGGGTGATGGAGCCTGGAACAGGCTACCCGGAGAGGTTGTGGAGTCTCTTTCTCTGGAGAATTTCAAAACTCACCTGGATGCGTTCCTGTGTGACCTACCCTAGGAGATCCTGCTTTGGCAGAGGAGTTGGACTAGATGATCTCTTGAGGTCCCTTCCAATTCCTAATGTTCATGATTCTGTGATACCATCCAGTGGAAACCTCCCTGCTCAAAGAGGGGTCAACAAGAGCAAACTGCCCAGTGGTTTTGAGTATGTCCACATGTAGAGACTCTGTAACCCCTTCAGAGATCCCATTCCAATGTTTTACCACTGTCACAATATGAGTGTTTTTGTGTGTTTAGATGAATTTGAGCCCATTGCTTCTTGTCCTGTTACAAGGCATCACTGAGAGGCACCTCGCCCTGTTTTCTTCACTCCCTCCCATTAGATATTTATACTTGTGGATAAGGTCCCTTGCAATTCCTCTTATCCAGACTGAGCAGTCTCAGCCCTTTCAATCTCTGCTTGTATGACAGATCCTCCCGTTCTTTCATCAACTGTGTGGGTTTTGGCTGGACTCTCTGGTATTTCCTTGTCTATAGTAATGTACAGATACATTTATATGTATGTATGCATAGACAAAGTGTTTGTGTGTGTGTATGTCATTAAACAAAAAATGTTTATTACACTTCATACCCTAAAGTCGATGCCCTCAAGAGATTTGCTGGAATAATTGATTTCTTTCTTTTTCACAGGGCATGTATTCTTCTTGGAGACATCAGAGAGTCGATGTTGCACATATGATACATACACAATATAGAGTGGATACTTGCTGTAAGAGGAAACAAGTTCAAACTGAAGTGCATCTAGAATTTAAATGTGCTGCAGTGCATCTGCAAAGGTCAGATGCAGATTAAGTAGGACTGAGAAGAATATTCGCTCGTATGCAAATACTGCTAGATCAGAAAGAAGGAAATTTCACAATGTTTAATATGGGCACGTGATTTCAAATAGATTTCACAGGGTCACAGCAAGAAACATGAGCAAGAACCGAAGTATGAAAGAGCAACCTGCTGAGCTGTACTTCTGGCAGAAGAACCTACAGCGCAGGATTATGTGACCAAACATTACAAAGATTATTCAGAAGTTATGATGGCATATGAAAGAGCCAGGCAGCAGTGTCGTTTGCCTGAGTGCCTGGCAAAAATGTTATCTGTCCGGTAATGTCAACCTTATAATCAAATAAATAACTCACAGCCAGTGTTTGATGATACTAATGCCTAAGAATTGGACAATGTATGGTGTGATATAAGGCTGTCAGGGTGCAAGGGCAGTGTCAGAATCTAGGACAGATCAATGGGAGCAGAAACACATTTCCATTTGGTCTAAAATTAAGTGATCTTTTTTGGAAGCTCTAATTTTGTAAAGCTATACTTCAGCGATTGCCTTCTTCCATGACCAGTCAAGATGTGGGTTTTTTTTGAGTAACCTGCAAATTATCCTTTTTTTTTTTTTTTTCAGTTGATTCAGTGACATTTTAAATAAATAGAATTGATTCATGGGGTCATAAAGCGATGAAACAACCCCTATACAGCCAGTATTCAAAGGCTATTTTATTGTGACCTTGGAGTTCACGGTCTATCTAGACGTTAACGAGTCTCCACAGGATTTCGCATTTATTCCTCACCTCCATGCTGGTTTCAGTCCTCAGTCCAGAAGAGGTGGTCCCCAGAAGCTGAACAGAGTGACAACAGATCTCCTCTTATGGGACCCAGGGGCAACTATCTCCAAAACTTTCTGTGAAAGCCATTGGCAATGAAACCACGACGCGGTGAACCTGGGCTTGCGTACTGAAGGCAAATGCCAACAAGATGGGAGTTATTTTCTCTTGTGCTTGCAACAAGAATCCAACCTTGAAACAAGTACAGTCACGGTGTGACGGACCATTGCAGAGTTAGGAGAGAAACAGTCTTTTCATAAGTTGTTGACAGTTGGCCAGTACTCTGTCTTGTTTTGCATGTTTGTGTTTGTGCCTTGTTGGCTGCGTTCATATGGGATCACTTGAGGATCAGGTTGTAACTCTATCATGCAGCAAATGTGACTCTCAGTGTGAAGAGTGGCTTGGTTGTGCTTTGTTTTTTTCCATCCTATGCTGAAGAAATAAAAGGCATCTGATCTAGATCTAGATTTTTTTAAGAGGCGTTGCTGGTTTGGTTAAATGTCTGGTCACATGATTGAAACAAACCCTGTTTGAGCTTAGATGCAACCTGCTACTGACTAGTAATGAAAAAGTGCTCAATATTAGAAACAAAATAATTATTTTCTCCTCCCTTTTTTACCCAGAGTTATGATTCCATTTTTTTTCTTAACTTCAGGCTATTCATAATTCTTCTAAGAGATTTTGTTATTTGGAAGGCATATTTTTACTTTCCTGTTCTCTTCCTGGATTCTTTTTGCACACCCATGACCTTACCCCAGACTTCGCTTTAACCATTGATACTGATATATTTGTTAGCATGGCAGTAGATTGGCCAAGGTGGAAACAAACCCTAATTTTAGAAGTAGGGTAAGATTTTACCCAAATAAAATGGCATGCAGGCTGCTTAGAACAAAAATTATCTGCAATGGTATCTGCATAGTTTCTTCTGTCAGTGATACAGAGCTCTGCAACTTTCGCATGGGTTTTTATTTCTTTTAAAAACATTTGTCTCCAGAGTCACTCTGCAAAACAAAAGCAGTGCTCAAAGTATTTCCGTGGAAGGTGATGTTTTAGTTTACTTTTTGTTGTTTTTCAGCAGGAAACTAAACAGTGGAGATCCCCTAGAGACCTGCCTGAAGACCCAGGCGTGCTCTAAACTCAGAGCTGTGGTGTCTCGCACATGGGGAGATGCCACAGAGATAAATGTACATCTGGTTATACCATGTGAAAGATAATTTGTAAGGACTACAGCAGTTGTAGCAAGTAATGTTAAGCATACAAAAAGAACATTGAGCAATTGCTTTCAATGCTTGTTTTAGGCCAGTTCTCTGTCCCTAAACACCCTTCAAGGTCTGTAGAAGTTTTCCAAGTGTGCAGTACGAGGATCCTTTTTGGTTGCCAGTATAGCCCAGTTCTGAGTGATACAAGACAGGCCTTGCTGTGTATGGTTAGGGCCAGGCTGGAAAATGAGATCAGAGAAAGGTTTTCTGAATAAGTATTCTTCCCTTCATACTGGAGCTGCTGTAAAATTTGGCTATTTGTTGTTTTAACTTGCAAGGGCAATAAAGTCATGCTGTTGCTGCATTTCCAGAGTGCGGCATCCTCAGTCTCTCCACTCAAAACTCATCAAAAAGTGTCAGAGTGGGAAACATATAGTTATTTCTGCAAAAGGAATGTCTTTAATACAACCCCAAGTCAGCTTTCCATCTACTTCTCATTGACTGAATAATCCAAAGGGTCAGAATAGTGCTGAGGATCAGACCCAACTTCTGGTCATGCCAAATGCACCAGTCATTCAGAGACAAGGTTACTTTTGCTAACTAAAATCTCTTCCAGAGGGAAATTTGTTGATCCAAACTTTGTTTACTGTGAAATGACTGGAAGCTGATGTTATTAGGACACTTTTTTTTTTTTTTTTTTTTTTTTTTTTTTTTTTTTTTTTTTTTTTTTTTTTTTTTTGTAATTTGATTAATATAAGCTCAGCTTCTTTTTTGGTCGTGGAGTTAGTGAGTGAAATAGGCAAACCACTAGGGTCCAAACAGTAGTGAACTGCACTTGTGTTTATTCAAAGTTGGGCATTAAATAAAATCTTCTGATTATTGATGAACACATGTAAAAGAAAACCCAAGTAATGAGGAGTATTAAATGTTTCTTATGAAAAATATGGATGCAGGGGGTTGTGGGGACGAGACTGTGGCTCTACTCTAATGTACCTCTCTCCCGAACCAGAGTCTTGAGCCCCCACAGACCAGGCATTTGGTCCCTGTGTTGAAAATAACAGCTTTCACCATCAGATAGGATTGATCTGCACAGGCTTTCAGCACCTTCATTTCCAAGACCTCTTGGGGGTCGCCTTAGAAAACTCTAGTTGCCCTGGAACGAAAAAAGTGTGACCCCTTTGACATAAATTTGACCTTCTTCAGAACATCTCAGTAAGAGCATATTTCTTCTCAGTCTTCACTTACTTCTTTTACAGGGCAGCTGCTCACTTTTGCACTTACACTTGGAGGCAGTTGTCTCATGGGCCTTTTTCCCAGTGACCTGGGGCCTAGAGCTAGATCCTGCCACTATCACGTAAAGTTACTAGAGCCTTGCTCTTTAAGCAACTGGCAAGCCTTCCCAAAAGGAACCACACACTAGTAACAGAGGGCTGTTCTCTTCTAGTGTTTATCTGTTGCTTTCCCCAGATCCTACCAGTCAGGGGAGGTTTCAGCTTCGTGGTGTGACCATAGCAGAAGTGCTACAGACCACAGCTATTTCACATCCCCTTTGGCAGTAGAGAAAGGACAATTTGAAATGCACTGTCAGGTGCAGGGGTGAATGGGCAGACCAGCTGATAAAAATTAATCTGCATTACTGCACTGCAATACTGTACTGCAGTGGAGGTGTAGCTGTGGCGGTGCATGGCAGCGGCTCGGCACCAAAGGAGACCTGCAAGCATTGTACAAAGTGCTAAGCTGTGAGACAGGAATTTGGATAAGACACTTTCATGACTTCTGTGACCACAGCTGTGAACTCCAGCTGGGACGCAGACAAAACTTGCTGATTTCTTGGCGAGAGGCGGTAAGCAGCGAGACTGTCTCTTCAAAAGACATCTGGCAGTTTATCTTGAGATGTCCAGTCAATGAGGCTATATCAACACTAAGATGAAGGGGTTAGTGATCTCTCTTTTCTCTACTCTGCAGGCCCAGAGTCCCCTCCCGCCTGATTTATGAGTTCCTGCTGGTTTCCAAATGGCCGCTGAGCCTCTCTCTGAAATTTGAGACCTGGAGGACCCTCCTGAAGTTTCTCCTTCACACTCAAGGGGAAAAAAAAAAATAAATCCAGTTTTTCAGATGGATGCTTTGTGCTTATCACTCTTCTGTCCTATCCCTATATGACAGCAGAGGAGAGTAGCTACGGATTATTACGTATCAGCTGTTGGTTTAACCTACTGTGTTACTATACAGTTAGATAATTTGATTTATGGTTAAGGTGTTGTGAGTACTGTGTGACTCCTATACCTGTAGCGTCTTTATGCCTGAGACCAATCTAGATGAGACAGAGAAAAAACATTTCCATTTTGCACGAAACACAGACAGAAGATACAGAAATGAGTTGTACAAGATGACACAGGGATTTTGTGCTGAATAAAATGCTTGAATCCAGCCTGTACAAAATAAGTCTCCTAATCACCTACACTAACCACTTTTTAGCACCTTAGGAAACACCTCATTGCAAGAGGGAAGAAGACTTGCTGATCGAATGGCAGGCAGTCACAAAAAGTCAATCCAAAGTGAAGTGTTCATTGGATGGCTTCCAATGAAATTTATTGCCTGACATCTCCCTGACAGGTTTCTTGAGAGTGTTCAAAGCTTGAGAGAAATTGATGGTGTTTGAAGTTTTACAGCGGGAAGTATTATTGTGTGAGTTTTTTGGGGGGAGTTTTGATGGGTTCTTTGTAGATTGGTTCTTATTATTTCTTCTATTATTTTGGTGCTGACCAAAGTACATTGTTCTGACCTGACATGGAAATCTTGGGCTGCTGTGACATAGCTGAGCAATGGCACTTGATGATTTTGTCAAGAGCAAAGTGGACACAGGGGCAGTACTAGAGTATGTGTTGTGTTTGTGACAGCATTAGGCAGGACAAAGAAGTTTTCCTCATATTTAGGTGGAACCTTCTGTGTTCCAACTTGTGCTTGTTGCCCCTTGTCCTGTCACAGGGCATCACTGAGAAAAGTCTGGTTCCATCCTCCTTGCAGCCACCTTTTAGGTATTTATACACATTAATAAAGTCTCCTCTTCGTCTTCTCCAGGCTAAATAGTCCCAGCTCTCTCAACCTTTCCACATAAGAGAGATGCTCCAGTCCCCAGTCATCTTCATTGCCCTCCATTGGACTCTCTCCAGTAGTTCCCTGTTTCTCTCAAGCTGGGGAACCCAGAACTGGACACAATATTCCAGATGTGGCCTCAACAGGGCCTAATAGAGAAGTAGGATGACCTTCCTTGACCTACTGGCCACACTGTTCTTAATGCACCCCATGATATTAGTATCCTGGGATGCATTAAAAAATATCCTTTCAGTAAAGGCTATATGATATTGGGGAGCTTTGTGAAAAGCTTTCCTGAATCTTTGTGTCTTTGTCTTGGGAGAGTTGAACAAGCTGTCTAGGAGAGGACCTAGAGTCACTTCAAATCCATGGCCATAAAACACCAAAGGATCTTGGGTCTGTCTGGATTTAAGGCAGTCTTTGGCCACATGCCATTGAATCTTGAGGATATTTGTAAGTAAGGCAGTAACATTACTGGAAACAACACTGCCATGACTTGTGACTCTTAAAATGTTTAAAGGACTTACCCAAAACCCAGCTTGTTGTGACTATCAAGAAAAACTTAGGAAATGTGATGGGAACTTGATAGCTGGTGTCCCTTGTCTGCTGTATTGCACGTCAGTAACACTGTCTGGACTAGCTGGACACAATCATTTTGATGGTTATGAGTATGAAAAACGAGTGGGTGAAACCCAAGAGCATGACTGAAATTAGATTTGTTTAAAACAAATACCCTATTCTACCACAAAGGTCTTGAATTTAGTTTTCTTAAGCAAACTTATACAGTGTCTTTGTGGGCCTTGTCAGCAGTGCTGTTCACACACCATGAAGCAATAACATTTGAAAAAAGAGATTCCACCCTTCCTAGGATAGTGGTTGCTTTATCTCCTAAACTCCTGATGCTGTGCTGATCAAGAGGAGAACAATGATTTCTTTACCTTAGTTTGTTGTGCCGTGCACTTGATACAAGGAAAGCTACCTGCAGGCACTTGTTTAAAACAGTATAATAGGAATTTGCTGAATTTTCAAGGTTGTAAGTTTTCTTTCACAAATGGGTGGTCTTTGCTATCTTTCTTTGATAGGTGTCCAATTCCTGAATGCTGCTGCATTTTTGAAGGTGTCATATCTCAGCAACCAGCACTTCAGTATTAAGAGCCCTCTTGGTTTTTAACAAAGAGATGTGAAAAAATGATGCATTTATCTGCTTTCCCCCTCATTTCCATTGTCATGATCAGCCTCTGAAACGACTTGCCACTGTCCTTTTCCATTAAATAATCTACTGAGCCAAAACATTGTTCAGCCAAACGTAGGTGCCAACAAAAACTGATTGATATACACAATGCAATGAATCATTTGAGGTTCAGCTGAGACCTTGGTCTTTAGTGCTCACAGCTGACATGTATGATTGCCCAGCACAGTGACATGTGTTGCTGTGGTTTGTGTTCAAGGGTGCTTACGCTCTGTGTCAGAACAATAATATTTAGAGGACTCACACTGTTCTGTATAAGGTAAATCCAAGCTAATATGGGTTTTGATGCTATTTTCTTAACCCAAATTTGCTGCATGTACTTGGACCCTTCACAAGCCTACACTGGAAATATAGCTAGGTTAAAATGCAGGCACGTACTCCCTGTGAGACTTTGGGGAACAAGAAAGGGGATGATTCAGCCAGCAGCAGAGGCAGGGGAGCAGGAGTTTTTAAGGCAACTGAGCTAGAGGGTCCAGGCACTCAGGAGAGGAGGTAGAAGGCCGGAGGTGCATCCTCAAAATGTGGTAGAGAAGCAAATATTGACCATGACCAGAAACTGGGAAGCACCTTTATCTGCTTCTAAAGCAACCAAAATTTGTGGTCTTCATGCAACTGAACAAGAAAACTCAGCTTACTGTGTAGAATTTGCCTTTAAGGATGTTGTCATTACACAAACTGCTGACAAGTTATCCTGGATTGTTTAGCTCAGGTTTTGTTTTTTGTTTTTCTCACTCTGCCTGGAATTAGGAGCAGCCAGCCAGCCAGATGCATGTCAAAAGCAATGCCAAAGCCTGGCTGTCCCATACAGCAGGAGGTTGTGCAAGATGTCTGAGTGAGCATTTGGTGGTGGATTCTTAGAGCCAAAGGCACAGTACTTTGTGAGGGCATGGCTCAGTTTGCAGAGGCGGTGGGATTTGCTTTACTAGGATGCTCCATGACAGCTGGTGAGCCCTGCCTTTCTTCAGGACTAGCCCTCCTAGGCACGAGTTTGTGCTGCTTCACAAGGACTTTTCTTCACAAAGACATGTCTGTTGACCAGGAAAATATGCCCTTGAATATACCCAGAAAAATATTTGTCTCTGCAATCATTCCTAATTCCATGTAAAAGTGATTAAAGCAGGCCTAAGGACAAGTCTGTGACAAATGTGTAAAAGTAGCAGCTAGGGTACACCAGCCGTGCTCGCTGTGCTGTGAAATGTGCTCCTCCCTCTTTTCTCTGGCACAGGTCTGGGAATTGCTCAATCTCTGTGCAGTCTGGAGCACGAACCTCTGCACGAGCACTCTCCAGTACAATAACGAGAACAATCGTCTGCAGCCAGGGTAGGTAAAAATGTGTACACTCTTCTCAGCCATTTCAAGACCGTCCAAGAATCAGGATAACAAATCTGCAGTTGCCATCGAACGTGAACTTGAGCAGTTAGGGGAATCATTTCTCCCACCTGTGACAAATTCCCAAAATGGGAAGGAGAGGAGCAAGAAATTTTGAATTTGAAAAGTTCAATTATTCATGAAATAAAAATTGTTTAGGTTTTTTGTTTTTGTTTTGTTTTGTTTTGTTTTGTTTTGTTTTGTTTTTAATAAAACTTACTGATATGTGAACCCTCACCCAGATCCCAGCCTAGTCTTTTCTTTCCTTTCAGACTGTGCCAACTCCGTGTTCTCTGTACAGCAGGACACATGCTGCAGGTAGAAAAGCCATTGCAAAGAAATACAGATTCCAAAATTGCTAGTACTAGGACATGGATGCAGCTTGGGTGAATTACGCTTTTATTTTGGCTCCTCTATAACAGTAATGGAGTTACATTGTCCATTCCAATCAGGTCAGTTTTCCCTGCATATACTGTGTAGCAGACCTTGCTTGTCATTGAGGCCCTTTCTTCTGGCCGAATCCTGGCAGATTTCCACTGCATTTTTGACTTGGTCTTTGTGGATTCCTGACTTGTCTGGAAAGCCCCAGCGCTGGTGAGAAAGATGTCAGCTGAGAAATGCCTTCTGCCTTCACAAATGCTATTAAGGCTGTGGTCCATTTTTTTCAATTCAGAAGGGACAGTTTACATTATCTTTTGTGTAGAATTTGGACTCCACAAAGCCGTAACATTCATTTAGTGACTTCCAGTTCTATTCCAATTATTTGTTAAGTGCTATTTGTTAAGAAGTTATCTGTTCTTGATTTAAAAGCTAGGAAATTAATTTAAACTGATGGAGAATTTCCACAAATGACAAACTCCATCAAATTGATTGGTCTTGATCTGATTAAAACAATATTTTAGAGTTTGTTCGGCATAATATTTATTTTTTGGGGGAGTAAGGGAAGAAAGAATAGACTTTCTTTTTTTTTTTTTTTAATTTGAATCTATGGTTTTGTACTGCCAAGTTTCCATTATAATTACTTTTTACATTAGAAGTTGGTCACTAATTCAATATAAACTTAATGTAATGGGAGTTTCAAATATGTTCAAAGTGAAGTTCTTAAACACTGATCTAAATTCATTATGAGCATGAACTGACATGGAGTTAGAGCTGTGTGAGTTCAAAAATAAATGAGGCCAATAGGTAAATGTGGGAATTAAACGGCACATCCTGACTCAGTTTTCACTCATAGCCTCAGTGCACATGTCTCTCCCTCCCTCTCTGACTAAGAGTAGAGTGTGCAATAATTCTGGTAGCTCACAGAGATCAAAGCAACGGTTGGGACTCTGCTTTACTTCAGGAAGGTCACAAGGTTCTATCGTGGCTCTATCCAGTGGATGGTCAAAGTCTAACAAGACCATGTGTCAGCAAATTTAGGTTCCAGTGACAGATTCTGAACATCAATAATTCAAAAGCCGCCCTGTGAAATGCAGCGGTCAGGGTGAAAAGGGTAACAGTAAACACAGGACTTCAAAGATACCCCAAAAGGTGACGGAAGTTACTTACCTCTGTGGTGTCATCTAGAAGTTGCAAAATTACTGGACTTTTCTTCCCAAATACCCCTTCCATAAATAACAGGAAAGCAACAAACCCAATTGTGAGCCCATTTTGGAAGGTGCCGTAGTTCTTAACTCTGTAGCAACCTTGCTTTGGAGGACTTCTGTTTTTTTTAATGGAAGGACTTCTGGGACCTAAGTCTTTGTGTTGCTCACCTGGTTGAGCGTCAAAGTAAACCCCAGCTGAAGTCAATCCATTGTGATGGTGTAAAATTTAAGAATGTAAAAGGAAAAACTGGTTAAGTGTAGATTCAGAAATATTAGCATCCCAAACTCCACAGAACTGAAATAAAAATCGTGCAGAACGGGCCACTGGTATCTCCTCCCCTTCTGGGAATGATACCTGTTCGGCTTTGAGGACTGCAATGATGAGCTCTCCCTCCCTGTGTTTGTCTGAGAATTCACAGAGAATCGGGCAATAAGGAATCCCTGCCTGCTGTAGCACATTACAGAACCAGCCCATTTCATTTTTCAGGTGTGGAAACATCATTAAAAGCCATTTTTCTCATAATTAATTGGAGCAGTGTTTTACTTATGTCTAGATCTGACTTCCTGAACAGAAGTCATACTTTTACAAACAGCAGTACATTTAAACTCAGAAAAAAATTAAAGGGTTCAGGGAAAATATTTTCTCCTTTAGCTTCTAAAAAATAGAATAATTTCTGTATTTTTTTATTTTGGCAAAGACTGAGTGGATGGCAGCCAGCAAGTAGGTAAAATACAGTCAAAGACTGCCCTTGTCCACATGTTTAAAATGGACTACCAAAAATGCATCATTTTTTCCAACATTTTTGTTGGGTGGAGCACGGAAGGTGATTCCCCTTTCACACCCTTACATAAATATTTATACAGAACAGCTTTAGCTTAACCTGAAAGGAAAATTCTGAGAGTTCTTCAGAAAGCCTGTGGTAGGAAATAAAAACTTAAAACAATTTCCATTAAATTTCTGGCTCTGAACATGATGTCGTGGGCTTGGCATACATCGTGGGTTTTGAGTGAAACAAACGGCCCTACAGAAAACACTGAAGTTTTAGACTACATCTTCACAAACTGTCTCTGTTACTCACTAACCGCTGGAAAAGGAGAGGAGGAAATGCTTTACTGCCTTTGGAGGGCACATTAAATAAGCCCGCTGTCCTTTTCTACCTCCTCGCTGAAAAGCAGAAGAATAGTGAAAGGATACCCTATCTGGGGAAAAAGAAATACATAGCATCACAGACACAAAGCGTATGTAGAAAGGATCGTAGGATAAGCACTTTCTTTTTTTTTTTTTTTTTTTAAATAAAGAGGTCTTTTGTAAGGGTCGGAGGTTTGGATTTACTTGGTTTGTTACAGCTGAACCAGCTCTGGTGGTGCTCTCCCTTCCTGGCCCAGCAAAGGGACAAACCAGGAACAGGTCTAAATTCGGTACCTGGGGAACAGAAGCTGAGCACCGAATTTAGACCCTTCCATGTTTTTTGCCTTGCTGGGTTAGGTCAAGTCTCATAATTATCGAGTGACCCATTCCCAAGTGCTGCAGTTAGAGGCTTCAAAGCCTGGTAAAGACACAGCTGAGACTTGAAAATTATCTCAGCTGGCCTTGCTACCCTGAATTTACCTTACATTTCATACTTGTCAACCAGCACTGGCAATATTCCTCCTCTTTGGGCTGTGACATGATGGCAGAGGTCAGGTATATGCCCAGCATCACAGGCTTAGGTTTGTATATGTACACTGAATACAGCCCTCCTGCTGTTGATAACCCTTGAGACTCCCCATCATCTTCCTTGCAGTGGACCTTGCTCACCCTGTCACAAATACAGAAAGTCAAGAAAAGATTACTTTTTGCAAGAAAGAGGAGGTGGCTCATTCTACTCCTCCAGTTTCGTTTATAAGGGATGGCAGCTGATTGCTCGGCTAACAATTTGAAAGGATTTTGTCCAAGCTTGAAACTGAGAATACAAAGCTAATGCATTTTAACCTGAAAGTGAGCAGAGAGATCCTTTTAAAACAGTAAAGTTTTGTCCTTGTTGTGCAAGGCAACAGTTGTATTCATCTGTCTTCCAATAATGCGTGTAGTACATGCGGGGACACTAGAGATGTCCTCACAGTGACTTAACAGTGGGTTTCTGCTCCTGATTAAGCATCTGGGAAAGTGATGAGTAAGGGAGTAAAGACATCTCTTCTTGTCCTGTCATCACTGTTAAACCAAAGTTGCTATTTCGGTGCTGATCATATGACGTGGACACATGCCACAGAAGAGTCTGGCCAAAAAACTTTGCATGTCTAGGCCATCTGAAAATTGGATTGAACTACTATTTTGTATATTTAATATAATGCCAAGAATTACCATGCCTTATATAACTAAAGCAAAACTACAGGAAGAGGTATCGTGAATTCCACAGCTTTGTGAGATGAGAGGTGTTGGTTTCTGGCAATCTGGTTTGTTTCTCTCAGCCGAGCTGGTTTTGGATGAGTGAGGAGGACTGGACAACAGCAGCCTCTCTCCAGATTCTCTGCTTGTGCTAATCTGTAGACAAGGACCACCTCGCAGTTACCTTGTTGACTCTTTCCTGTTAGGAAACCACAGTTCAGCATATCTGCTACCAGTCAGGCCTAAATCGCTTTGTGTAACAGGCAATTAGTTGCTGTTAGCGAGCTTTAAGGTATCTCTCCCTGTCTGTGCTCCCTATAAGCTACATAAATACTTGAATGTTCGTAATGTTGTCCCAAAAGGAGGCAACACTTTTCATTTTATTTTCAGGTTTCTGTTCAGCTGTTCTGTGCAGCCTGTGAACATGCACTGTGGTTATCCCGGCAAAAGAAACACTGTCCCTAAGCAGGGCTCCTGGAAAAAGGCAGAAATGTGGTGTTGTACTGGAAGAGTTGTAAGGAGGTTACCTTTGGTGTGGCACAGCTCATGCATATTACTTTTAGAGACGTAAACCCTGAACCCTTCATTTTCCAACTCAAAAATCAATGATCCATCCAGGACCTGGAGGAGCCTAAAGTAAGAGTGATTGAGGAGAAAAGCATGACTCTGGACCTATTGCTGAACAGCTGGGCTGTGCAACATGATTCCTGCAGGCTTAGATGCCATGTGGCAGCTTCTTTCTCCCACATGGCTTTGCTGGAGGAGCCAGCCCCCAGACAAACACAAGCTGTGTGTGTGCAGAAAGCATGTTGTCTGCTCACACCCTTTTCTGGACTCTGGCTGTGTATCCCTGTTGGCCACATGGGCAAGCATTTGCAGAGAAGGGGATGGAGGCGCCATGGCTACCTCCCTGTGCAATTAGCTACTGCCCCATTCCTACAACAGCTATGTCAAGCCATGAAAACAGTGTCTCTAAGGTTTGTCTGATGACTTTCTCCAAGCTAGATGGCCACTTTCTCCTATGCATCCAGGCTAGAAGTCCGAGTAATTTGTGCAGGAATACAATTTGATGGGGCAGAGATACCTCAGAGTCCTTGTCCTTGTATTACTGAAATGCTGTTTGTCTTTTTTTTTTTTTTTCACTCAGTGAGGTCAGGTTCAGAGAAAGAAGCAATGAAATATACATACTGCTTTGCATTTTTAATGCTTATAAATAGGCATTTACCAAACGAGCAGGGAATCTTTAAACAGCAGAACAAACGTTACAACTGTATGTTACAGCTGTATGACAAATCATTACAACAAACTTTTACTAAAAGATTTTGATTAATAAACCATTACTTTGTATTTGGGAAATGTAGTGGATTTATTAATGTGGACTTTTAATCCCTGCCATGATAGAAATATTCAGCAGTGCTGTTCAGATGCTTGATCTCAGAGTTCTCATTCATACATCTAAGTCACATTTCCTGGATATAATTTTTAGTCTGCTAAGTACAGTTTAGGAAAGACTTTTAAAAAAAGTGTTTATGTTTAAGCATATGGCTCAGATGGGCTTCTACTTCAAAGTTGGGCTGAAATGATTGCCTAATTTGTAATGGAATGAAGTTTAAAAAACTATGCCAGAGTAGATATGAATTGCTAATCGGTCACAGCCTTGTCTTCCCACCAACACACATAAACTTTGTCCCCAGTGCAGTCACAAGGGAGACTGTCATCATAGGCATGTAAATCACTGTTTTGTAGGGTACCAGTTTTTGAGGTTCCTGCTGAAACATACCTCTGGGCTGAGGCCTTTTCAGGTCATGTGCAGACAGGATGCTGATGTGTGTGTGGCTGCACACGTAAGGAAGGGGCTGCCCCACCAGTGGCTGCAAATGAGAGAAGTCCTCTGTGTACCTTGCTTGCAGTGGGTGAAGCTTGACAAGTCGAACTATATATTTTCACTTTGGTTTCTTGCTTTCCTTCCCTGCATTTTCTAACTGGAATGGTCTATAGTGATCTATACAGATTGTGTAAATAGTATTTAATTTTCTTCTTGCCTTTCTAACCTAGGAAAAATGTGCAGAGCTGGCAGTTTTGATGGCATTCTCTAGAAGTAGAATGCACCTAAACCATACCAGACTTGTTTCGAATGACTGTCAGGCCAGGTCCTTACCTGCCACAGTGTCACTGCTGCAATACTTGGTCTACTTAGAAAACAGTAAATCTGGATAGGCAAGCCAGTTCTTTGTCTTGCTTTTCAGACAAAATTCACTGTGAGGGGGCTGGGGATATAAAGAAGAAAGGGAGATAATTAGAAATCACCAGTGTCTCTGTCTGGACAGATTTTCTACACCTTTTGATGTTATTGTCTGGATATTTGCTCAAGCTATCTTTTGGGAATGATGCTTTTCCCAAGGCCTTGTCTTCACCCTTCTATAACTGAGGGAGGTTGTTTAGAAAAGTGTGGATAAGGCTTTATTAAGCTGCTCTAAGACTCATGCTGAAGTCTGCTTGCAGCTGGGAAACCAAGATAAAGATTGTGCTCATCTACAGAAAAACCTTTCAATGCAGCTCAACTCAACCTTGTAACCATCAGTATCTTCTAACACCAAATGTGATGGAAAGGGGTGAATTTCCTCTCAAGAACAAGCTGAACGTGCTGCTGGAGGAAACCACAACTATCCTGGAGTTGCAGTAAATATCTTGGATTTCTCTATTGTAAGAATCGCTTGTGTCATTACTGGATCCATGAATCTCTAGCGCTGACTGAGGTCCACAATACACTTACGTGCCCTATTTTTCTAGGTATCTAATGAGCCAGTTGGTCTGTGTTATGAACCAGCGTTCTGTTACGAACCAATGTTCTGTGCATTGCAGTTGCACGGGGGCTGTGCCTTTGCTCTGCTTTTCCTGCTTGACATCTAAAGTGGTTCTTGCCCTTGGCCAAGAAAGGGGCTCTTACTGCTCTTCAGCATGGCTACTGGTGGGGTCAGTGGGGTACTTGGACTGTCCTGTGTACTCAGCTGCTGACATATGATGAGCATATGCAAAATGCTGTTTTTCTGGTGGCTTCATGTCACTCTGAGCCCTGACTTAAGCCAAGACCTTGGAAAAGTTTTAAACAAAGCCTTTTGTCCACTGAGAGCCCTAACACTTTCAATATGTGCATGTATACTTCAATGCATCCATCTGTCTCCATCCTTGTCCTCTGAGCGTTCAGTGACAGTACTTGCAAATTTTTTTCTCTCCTTTTTCCTGATAGGGTAGTTTTAGGAAAGAAAAAAAAGAAAAACGCAACAGAAAAATTAAGTTATGTCTTCGCACCAAATCGGGTGGTAAAGGAATTTTAACATAGGTATCTTGCATTGGGTGAGTGCCTTGACTTACTTAATTTACATACTTATTTACTTATTTTTCAGTGGCTTGCAGGTGTGGTTTGCTTGATCTGAAGTCTGGATTAGGTCTCACTTCTCCCTCTTAGCAACTCCCAGGTTAGGCAGCTGCACCTTCAGAAGCACCTTGTTGAGGTGCTGGGAGTGGGACCTCCTAACTCAGCACCTGGGAGCTTGACTGGAGCCGGCGTGCCTCCAAGGTCCACACTGAAGCTCAGCTTTGCAATGTGCAGTTTGACCCTGAATTTAGCCCTGGTGTGCTCTCACAGATGCAGGGCGATGACGTGGGCTGCAGTGTTGTACTGACATGGCATAAACCAGTGGAAAGGGGTAACTGAGGCACCTGTGCTCAGTTTGCACAGTGCAATACATTTTGCAATGCAAGCACTGGCTCTTCCATGGGTTGCTGACTGTGTTAGTGGCTGATAATACTTATTTTCATGTTTGACCAACAGCAGGTGAGCAGATGACCCCAGGTTATGTGAATCCTGCCACAGTGATCTTTGTCAGTGATCTGTTTCATCTGAATTTATGTAGAGCAATGATGTAATGTATTAACCCATCAGGATTTGCTGAAAAGCCTTAAGTTACGGCTATGACTTTATATTAGAGGACAGTAAGCAAGATAGGTCTGGCTTCATAAAAGATTAAGTTTAAGCAGCCCTAGTGGAGCAGTTTGTAGTAAAACCCACAGAGGTGTTGCACATCTACTCCTGCAGAGGTCTGGAAATATCATTAAGTTGGCTGGGCTGGGTGGCTTGATGGCTCTCTCTCAGACAAGGTTTTCAGTAATTAGCCTCCAGTGGTTGTCAGGCTTAGAAAAAGTTTAAGGTGGAGAAATACTGCATTTTTACCACCTTCTGCGACTCCTCTTGCTTTAGTTGTATTTTAAGCGAAACCAGTGATTCATCTGTCCATATCCAAACCAAACACATACACACCAGATATTTTATCTCTTTTTTTGTTTGTTTGTTTGTTTGTTTTGTTTGTTTTGTTTTGTTTGGTTTTTTTTTTATTATTATTTTATGAAGCTATCTAAGAGCTCTTCTCTTCAGTGTTTGATAGCTGGTATTTTTCTTGCTCTGTTGATGCAGATACTGTAAGGTAGGTCTGAGGGACTGTCACGGTTTAGGCTCACAGCTGTCCACTAGACCAATGGCAGACACTCTCTGTTAAGCCCTCTCCCTTCTCAAAGGGGAAGAGAAAGGAAATAAGGTAGAGAGACCTATGGATTGTAAAAAAAAAAATCTAAACCAGCTTTAATAAAAATAATGACAATAGAATGCAGTATATACAAAACCGATATTGAACCCAGCCATCCTGATAGCAATTACGTCACTGTCACCATTGATGCTGTGGAGCAGGCACTGGGGAAGTTCCAGACTGGACTAAGTGACAGGTGGGAACCAGGTTAGGGAGTTGGATTCTGGTACTGGATGCAGGAACACCCGGATCATGAATGAAGGCAGAATAGACAGAGTCTTCCTTGGATGTCAGCCGTTGAGGAAGAGAGAACTTGACCGCCATGACCCCTCAGCTTTATTACTGAACATACCGTACACGGGATGGACTCTCTCGCTGGTAAGTTCAGGGTCTCCAGTCCTGGCCGCTCCTCTCCTCAGGTGCAGCTTTTTACTTTCTGCACCCTCAATGTGGTTCACAAGATTGAGCAGTGACCTTGGTCTGCACAGCAGCAAGTATATGCCAGAACCTTTCTGCTCACACTAGTGCGTGGTAGTGACTCCAACCATGGAGCGTCATCGCTGCTGGAAGCAGAGACTGTCTGCGACAATCTGCCGTTAACTGCAGACAGAGCAGTTAGTTAGAAGAGATGGAGCTAAGAAGTAAAATCATTGAACAGAAATAGTTCTGTTCTGACTCAAACCAGGACTGGAATTGTTTCCCACCTAGAGGGAGTTTTGATGTATCTGTTCCCATGCTGAGCACTTACCCACCTGGAGCAGCAGAGCTCATGTGGAAGTGCCCTGATCTCCGTGTGACTCTCCATCCCTAGTTTCTCAGTTGTTAGTTTGTTACACAGGATAGTTAATTTTTTTTAAGGCCTCATTTTTGAGTATTTTAGAAGTGAAGACAATCCAAATACAAATGTGTACTATTTATTATATTGATCCCCCATGTTTCTGAAATTATTGCTAATATACATGTTACTTTAAATTCTGGTGTTCTGTGAGAAAAGTTCCCTCTAAAAAGCCCAGTTGAATTACTTGTACAATTAACTCTGCATGACTGATTAATGCATTGCTGCTGCAGTTTACATCTACCTGAGAAAAGCTTTTTTGAAGAATATATCATAGAATTGACTGAAAATGATCATTTGTTTGTATTGTGGGTCAGTGGGGAAATTCCAGTGTTGAAAAATGCACTGGAAAAATGAACACCTATTTAAGTAATGTTAACTGTGATTGAGAATTATGTAAAGAAACAGTGTTCTTCATTTGAAGGGCATTTTTTTTTTTTAGGTTTTATGTACAAATTATTTTCCTTATGCCAGAGAAAATCAAGACTTGTATGCTACCGTCAGAAATTTTTAAACATAGATAGAATTTTTCAGGAAGTATTCAGCCTTGAAGGTCATGTTTTAAAAATTGGAAAGACAGGCTTTCCTAGTGCAATCCTTACTGCACCCGTTTTATGATAATTATGTTAGAGGTAATTTGATGTTTAGAAAAGCTGTTGGAATTGAAATCCTTTTCAGAGCTCTGAGTTTTCTAGATGAGGTCATTCTTGTGAATTAGGATGCCACCTCTTGCTATGGTAAAAGTGAACCTGTTAATATAGAGTGAAGAGGCAGACAAATGAAAAGAAGGGTTAAAAATATCCCAGATGCTGAGTACTCTATTTTTTCAAAACTAAATATCCCAAGAAACTCCCTTGAGACAAGCAGATGCAGTAAAGCTCAGCTATACTTGATTGCAGTCAGTAACAGCACAAAATCTTATTTTAACTGTTTTTCCACACAGGCAACATTTGGTGCATGCTAATAATGCTGTGGTGCCTTGATAACTAACCAAAGGAATTTACTGCTAGTCTTTTTATAATGAATGGGCAGAAACTAGAGTACCTGGATCTTTTGGATCTGATAAGGATATAATGACTTGATGAAAATAGTATGATTACAGTTCAGTACTGTCAGGTTGGCACACACTCTGATGAGCTTGAAACCTCCTGTCAAACCTTGTTTGTGTGTTGTCATTTTGACAGGCTGTGCACGAAGGGTTTTAAAACATATTTCTAAAACTGCCTAGCTCTGAGAATGTTTGTGAACCGTTTGGTTTGATGTCCAGCTTGGGAGAGGTTAGGTAAATAAAGCAGGCTGCATCCCTCGTTCATGTCGACATATGTTGTACTTTCAATATCCAAGGCTGACTGCAGCATTGCCATCATATTTCAACCCCCATACATCCTTACATGAGAGCTTGCAAAAGGGAGGTTGAGTTTTGGAGGACAGCCTTGTGATTGCCCTCCAAACTGCCTGCACTGAAGTAGCTGATTCACCAGTTTTCACCATCTGACACTTCAGTGCTGACCGCTACCAGCCACTCCTTCCACTCCCTTCCTTTCACTGGGCATGAGAGACCTTTGAGCAGAAGGGAGCACCCAGCACATTCTCTCCAGCCCGGCACACCACTCAAACAAAATAATGCATATTTAGTTTGTGATTTTTATGAAATTTAAAAGAGAAAACAATAACTTCTGTATGCAAGGCACTCATGAGTATAAAGATAAATATATATATATATGCAGCCAAAACCCTCCATAAGCCTCACGGGGTATGATGGCAGCCTTACTGACCCCACCAGGATTTGGGGGTGATCTGTATTACAGGTGCAATCGTGATGTATCCAATACTCCTGGTGGCTGACACCTAACTTTGTTATGCAGTTCTGTTGGGCCATTATCCCTGTGGGCACAGGTAAGTTAACAACACTCCTGAGTTGTCTGTCTGTGCTATGTCTGCATTGGGAAGTACTTCAATGCAACAGGAGTGGTGCAGGAGGTTGAAGCGTCTTCACAGTGTTACAGGGCTTTTTCCATCAGGCCCTGAAGCAAAAATCCACACTATAGATGTGGTTTGAAGACCTCTAAACGATCGAGGATTGGTTCAGATCCTTATGTCCCCTTGTGACTGGGATGCATTTGATGTCCGTGTTCATTGAGCTTCCAATTGCTTCCTCCAAAAGGAACCTAATTCATGAACAACAAAATCACCCTCTAAAACAAGCCAGAGGGCAAGAAGTGAAGGTGATCTGTAGACACACATCAAAACCACAGAGCTGCCTTCAATTAATTGCACTGATCTATTTTTTTTTTTAATGTACATGCAGCCCTATTTAGTTATGACCTGAGCCCCTGTGCACATCATTTAAACTGTCATCTAACTGAAGAAATCATTATTTTTGTTGTATTCACAAATTTAGAAACACTTGTCTAGTAGATATTTAAGTTCAAGGAAGGGGTAAGCAGGGTCAAGTGAAAAGCTTAACTATTTCTTCCACTAGAGACCATTAATTACATAAATATGAAAGTCAGCATGATAGACGTTTCTGGAGTGCGTCGGACACCCTGGTGCGCAAGTGAGTGTCACCATCTCTGGTGTTCACTCACACAACCTTCGTAAAGGGGCTTACTGGGGCATTACACAGGAGATGCTCACCTAATTACAAGCAATCAGAGCAAATTCAGAGCTCCTGCCAGCTGTGCCATTTGCAGCTTCACCCTTCCAACCGTGCAAGCACCCTGTTGTGTTATCCGATAGGTACTCCCATCCCTGCTCTCCTTCCTGGGGCTGGAGCAAGGTACAGGACAGAAAGAAAAGTAGCATGGAAGAGATCAGCACAGGACTACGCTGGAGCTGCAAGGACCTGGGTCTGCTGGCAAACCTTCAACAGAAGGAAGCAATGTCACTCTCTGAGACTAGGAACTGTGAAGTTGTCTCTTATTACTGTTCCTTTTTCATACTTTGGTAGCATTATTAAAATATTACTGTCATCCACTGTTCTTAGTTTGCTGGCTTCTTTCTTTTCATCTCTTTTTTTTTTTTGCATGTGAGTTTTTGTTTGGTTGGTTTTGGGTGTTTGTGGTTTTTTGTTTTTTTTTTTTAATGGGGTTGGTTTTCTTGTTAATTGTATTTTAATTGCTGGTGAAAATAAAAAACTTCAAATCAAGAGTGCTAACAGAGAACTAAAATCTCCAAAAAAAATTCTTGAAAGTCAAGAAAAAGGATAATCACCGATGGCTCATGTTTGGTAACACAGAATATGAATCCCCTTTTTTTGCTGGGATTTTGAATTTTGCCATTGTAAGATGCAGCCACTGATTCAAAAGCCAGTTCTGCTGAAATGAAGACTACTTAATTTGTCTATCTTGTGTTTGAACTGGAACTTCAAAATTTTGACACTTGATCTTTTTCTACATAAAAGAAAAACAGAAACATTTTTATTTTAGCTGTTAAGGAAATCAGGATGAAATTAAGTAATGGCATCAGGCATATAAGTACAGTGAGCAGCAGCGTAGCAACTAAGGAGCTGAAATGCCTTACAACATGTCTTTTTAGTAAAGGATAAAACCCAAACTGTTCTTACTCAACTAGCATCAAAGCATGCCATTTTTGTTTTGTTCACTGGCCTTTAAAAAAATTGAATCCATTAAATACCCACTGTACATATTGCATAATATGCTAGTGCATGATTCATTAGTTAAATCCAGTGTTAGGCCTATTGTTATTAGTCAAGCAATCGCTCGCCTCTGGCACAATATTGAAGAAATGGATGGACTTTACATTTTACTCTGATGTGACTTTACAGATTGATACATTTTCAGACAAAAAGGGGAAAATATAATTGAAAGGACTTCTAATGTGAATTTTCTACTACTTGAAGCTTGCAGAAAAAAAAAACAAGAAATCTCTTCCAAATTTTGTTTGAAAAAACCCAATCTGTTGGGGTTTTTTGAATTATATATTCAGACTTGTGGCTTAACAATTACTGGACAAATTGTAACAAAGGCAAACTCTGTGTGGAAGATCAGGAGGTGAAGTATTGCTGAAGTATTGCTTTCTATTGTCTTTCCTTTTTCTTCTTAAAGTATCTTTCAAATTACCCTTGTTTTAAAGGGACCATCCCTATTCAAGACATGAGAAGTAATTATTTCTCACTAGTAAATACTAATTATTTTTTCACTAGTAATTATAGCAATTATTAATTACTTTTCATCAGTTTAGCTTGTCTTTCTCTTAAAATTAAGACAATTTGCTATTTTTGTATTTTTGACTGCAATCCAGAGAAATCCTGTCTTTCTTATATAGCAAATTGGAATTGGTATTGAAATTTTACTGTCCTACAATGCGTTCGTTCAACTTTTATAACTGCTTCTGAAAAAGGGAGAAAACAACTAACAAATCTGTAAGATCTATCTTCTTAAAATCTTCAAGAAGAACAACTAGCTGTTATTGCTGTTGAACAGAAAGCTGCTAGAATCCTTTGTGAGTAAATGAGAGAACGGCTAAATAAAATGGCAGCCTACTACTAGTATTAAGTCTTCAGGTGAAAATCGAGACGTTTCTGGTTTTGTGGCAACTGCATCAAATCTTAAATAAGTCACTTCCAAACATGGAGACAGTGTCCCTGTTTTGAATAGTGACATGACATGCAATGGAAGCTACTACTGTTAAAGAAAATCCTAATTTTTCAGGGACTATCTCTACCAAAGGCAGTTTTAATTTTAGAATTAATGTTGTAAAGTGATTACAAGTTTTAAAATTCTTTTAGCTAAACTGCTAAAAAAAAAAAAAAAAAAAAAATAATGTTTC
>VWZK01000330.1:0-35135 GCA_013396935.1 Baryphthengus martii
CTGTTTCATGTGGAATGCCCTTTATTCCTATTCCAGAGACTAAAGTATAAAAGTATGTATCTAAATCATCGCTCAAGTTCTTGATCCTGAGATAGTAAGAATCAAATGCTTTGTTTCCAGTGCATATCCCTCAATACTTAAAACTGTTCCCTGGTTCAATTCTCTTCTTCTATAGCAGTTTACACACTGCCGCCCTTGAAGCTATGGTCTGTGATGAGATCACTCTCCTGCCTTCTCTAAGCTGTACAATCCAAGGTCACTCAGCGATGACTGTCACAGGCAAACCAGAGTTGACTTGGGGAAATTAATTTAATTTATTGCCAATTAACAACAGAGTAGGATAATGAGAAATAAGAACAAATCCAAAAAGATTTTTCTCCTACCCCTCCCTTACTCCTGGGCTTAACATCCCTGGTATTCTCTACATCTTTCCTCTGAGCAGCGCAGAGGGACTGGGAATGGAGGTTTCAGTCAGTTCTTTATGCATTACCTCTGCCATTCCTTCTTCCTCACACTCTTCCTGCAGCTCCAGTGCAGGGTTCACCTATGGAAGATGGTCCTCCACCAACTTCTCCAACGTACTTCCCACAGGCTGCAGTTCTTCACGAACTGCTCCAGCATGGGTGCTTCACAGGGCCATAGGTCCTACCAGCAAACCTGCTCCAGTATGGTCTTCTGTCCATGGGTCCTTCCACAAGCCTGCTCCAGCACAGGCTTTCCACGAAGTTACAGCCTCATTTGGGTTCATCCACCTATTCTGATGTGGAGTCCTCTGTGGACTGCAGGGTGGATATCTGCTCTGCCAGGGACCTTCATGGGCTGCAGAGGGACAACCTGTGTCACCATGGTCTTCACCATGGGCAGCAGGGAAATCTCTGCTCCAGTGCTTGAAGCGCTGACCTTGGTGTCTGTGGAGTTGTTTGTCTTACATATTCTCACTCCTTTCTCCCAGCTGCTGTTCTACAGCATTCTGTTGGTTTTTTTTTTGTTTCTATCCTCCCCTTAAATATGTTATCCCACAGGAGCTGCCAGTGTTGGTAAGGGACTCGGCCTTGGCCAGCGGCAGGTCCATCTTGGAGCCAACTGGCATTGGCTCTATCAGACACAGGGGAAACTTCTCACAGAAGCCATCCCTGTGATCATCACCTGAATCACTCTCCAGGCAATTTACGTTCTAGGAACTTAAACGTCCAAATTTTGATGTCTCCGTTTGGGAGCTGAAATCCAACTTCAATGTGTGAGCTACGGTACAGATCCAGAATGGTAACTGTCTGAGAGTTTTCTAGCTCTGCCGTAGGAGATGGTCTAGAAATTCAAAGTGTTCAACTCATTTTCCTGTTGCTAGAAAACTATTGTACTTCTATAGCAAGTCCTTCTATTTGGGATTTTGCACCCTGAGGGAGTTAGTTTTAGTGACAACCCACCTCATGGATATTCTCTAGTTTCCCTGCCCGACTCATTTTGCTAACAGTAGAATTCTTGCTATGATATGTCCAACATGCTCCCAGTATCTCTACTGGACTTTTTTCTTTCATTCTGTGTCTGTTTCTAAAATGCTAATGGTCATACCAAATAGCAACATGATGTGTGAATTGCCTTGAGGTAAAGCTGAACTCCTGTGTATCAGGGCTAATATTCCCTTTAGTGCCTGTAGACTTGTTCTACAGTTCCTGTGAAAACCATACCCAGTTCTTGTTAGAGTAGACATCCCAGAGCACAGCTCCGTAGCAGCTTAAGCTGATGGAACTCCAGGTTGCAATCATCCTGTGTTGCCTGCCATGGACTAGCATTCCTATTTTCCTCTTCACAGTATGAATGCTCAAGCAGCGATGTCATGGCTTGATTGAAGGAACGAGTGAGCTGATCAGTTTTTTTCCTACAAAGGTTATTTTTCAGCCAGATTAACTGCCTGGACTGGTTCGTCATATGCAAAGATGAAGGGAAGAGGATGGTCAGGAAAGTGATGTCCTGGTTCTAGATCAGATTAAACTGATGCAGAATTGTTCGTTTATGCCTCACTGCAAGAACGTGACATTCAGTTTTTCTGCCTTCCCAGACTGCTATTCAACACAGAGTAATATTTCTCAGAGGCTTGTTTTCAGGCTGCATTAGTTGAGTGATCCTCTGAATTTATATCTCTGCGTGATTTATGAAAACGTTGTTAGGACAGGATTGCAAATCAAACGGCTGGAGAGCCCTGCAGAGCACATAGTACTGTATTTTAGAGGTAAAACTGTTCTCTCTTCTTCCGTGCTAACCTACTGTGTGTGTATGGCTGACAAAGGCTTATGTACTGTGTCCACTGGCACAGCGGTACCAGATGCTCAACACTCTGTTAATGCATTAACCTCAAAGATACCAAGTTCAGTCTTGTTCACCTGTCACCAGTTTCTGTCTCATGATAATGAGAATGCTGATAACCATAACTGTTTCAGATCCACTGTTCACAAGTAGCAGATTATATTTGAGGCACTTACTATCATTTTCAGCATCAAGGTCAATCTGTTGAAATCTAAGGCAAAAAAGAGTTGGTTGAAAGCTACTTTGTGACTTTTCTTCATCTGTCTTGCTGATGGGGTTTTAGAAGATGAGATGAGTTTGAGTTTGTCCTCATCTTTGCCTTGTTGAGGCAGGCGCTGTAGATCAAGACTCCCTTGACCTTTCAGTTTGTCAGGGATGTTGATGGATGAGTGCACCCCTGGGACTCCAATATCTGTATTACACCACTGAAGTTAGAGAGAAGTGACTTTTTTCAGTCATTATATTTCCTTTCTTGGTAGAAGAAGCTCTCATTGACAAGAAGGATTCCATCAGACCTGTAGACAAGGATCTTGACATTGTATTTAGCCTTTAGCTCTTGATTTTTACGATCGTCTAAATTATTTCTTGACCTGAAGGTGCTTGAGTTCTCAGTTCCACTGAAGGGCAGTTTCTGCCTATATTGCTTCCTTCCCTCTACCTCTGTCATATTCCAGCTCAAATTATATCTGGCATTCTCAGCCTTATTTTCTCTGTTTTGTCATAGATCTGAACATACCTATGGGCCCAGCTCTTGTTTGAGGTGCCTTTGAACTTCTGCCAATGTGCTCTTTGCTGTTGCACTTCTCATTAATTTTCCTGATTTATTTTTGGCTAGAAAGTACGGGTACAGACAATCCTTACAAGTGACTGACTCAGCCTTATGTATGATCAAACTTTTTCAAAACCTCAGCAGCTGGATGCCTTCACTTCCTCCGTAAGATGAGCTAGAGTGAGCCTCTCTATACGTATACTGTGTAAGGCTCTAATTCCACGGGCAGATCTTGCTTATTCTGGAACAGCAAAGGGGGCTTATTTCCATCATCCACAGCCTTCCACTGCCTTTTCTTGCAAAATTCTGTTGCTCGTCAGATTTGTCATCACCATTTCTGACTTGCTAAAATGGAAGAAAACTAATTCAGGGGAAAAAACCTGAATAGTTGTTTTTTTTTTTCTATTTTCATGGATTAAAGCAGCTCCAGGAGGTTTGCCGTGTTACTTTTCGGGAGGCACTAAGAAAGGACCTGCCTTTGCTGATCAGAACACTTATTTTCGGCACTTCTCTGTGGCTTTGTTCAAAGATGTTTCTGTATCCAGTGCTGGCAGTTGTCACACAGTTTTATTTGTACCTTCATCGCCATTACAGTGTCATCCTGGCGTGATACTGCACTTCACAGGGCTCTGATGATGTGGCCTTTGTGAGGGACCTGAGTCACACAGTCCCTTACAGTTATGGAATACAGCTTGAAGTCACACCAAAACAGATCTGGACATTGAAAAAAAAAAAATGCAGGTGGATAATGTAATCCGCTTGTTTTGTGTTTTCTCTACATTATAACTAATAGTAATGCTTGGATTCTGTTTAAAAATGAAAAATCTCTTTTTTTTTTTTTTCCTGCAACAGTCTCATGTATGCTTTTTAAGATGAAAGGTGTCCTTTCATTTGATCTTTAAGCTCTGTATTTACTGATTATTGAGGTGACTTTTAAATTGGATGTTCCTCTGGTGTTTGACTTCTGCTTTTTTCCTCTTTTCCCCTCTCCAAAGGGAAGAAGATTCTTGAGCTTTTTGTTCAGCTGGAATGTAAACTTCATTAAAATGATACATGGAACTGTTAAAAACCAATTACAGTTCTTTCCAAGGTATGCATCACAGTTAGAGTTCTTCATGATCGTTAAGAGCTTGACTAAAATCTTGTTTGTCTTACACGAAAATACCTGGTATATTGATAAAATGTACCAGGATCCAGAGACCCTCAAATCTGCTGAATGTAACTACTGTGTTGTTTCAGCAACATCCTTTAATAGTTGCTCTGATGTGCCTGTGTGTACAATTATAGGTGTAGGAAAATGCTTATTTAGCATTAGCTGAAGCAAATGACTGTCTCGTAAACTGAGCTGTATTGTTTGCAGTGGTTGTGTGAGAATTGCAGGTCCGTTCCTGCTTCTATAAGATGTTTTTATTTTTTCCTATGAGCAACCTCTAATTTATTTTGGTAAGATTCTATACAAAGACATTCTAGTAAGAAGTGACTTGCAGGATCGTAGACTGAAAACTAGACTGATGAATGCAAAATGTGGAGTTTGGTATTTTTTTTTTTGCTTTGATTACTCAATGAAATGTTAGAGAAGTAATTATTCATATTAAAATCAGAGGCTTTTTAATGCTTTCCGTTAGAATAAAGTAAACCTGTACATCATTACAAAGAATTTAGGGCATTCATTGTGAGAAAAAGAGTAAAATATCTGTGGTAATGTTTTGATTTTCCCACCACAGCAGAGACTTCCTGTATTTTTTTAATAGTGCTTGGGTTCATTAATTAACAATTAACTTTGTTAATTAGCAATTAACTTTGTTTTTCCATAACTTACTGCAGACTTTCACGATACTTATTTTTTCTAAAAATAATGTTGATGCACAGTAGTAAGAATAATATTGGTATTTTCAAAACCTTCATGTTGTTACCTTTACGAATTATATGTAGATATGGTTAGGATGCTTGTTTGAAAGTGTTTCCCATATATGTTAATGCAGATCTTTGGTGGAATACATTTCAGAAGTTTACTTCAGGGCCTGGAAGAAGGTGTCAGGAGAATTCTTGGAGGTAATAATATATTTGAAATTTCACTTGGATAGTTTTGACTTTAAAGGTGGAGAAGATAGGTGACTTTTCAACCTCAGAAAGGTTCCTAAGCAAACCTTAAGGAATTATTTCCTCAAGGAGAGGGCCTCTTCTGTACTGTCAAGGAATAAGAGCATGTCATGCATTGAATGTTTGCCCACAGCAATCAGTTTGATTGCCTTTAAACATCTTTAATTCTGCTGCTGAAATTTTGGTTCATATCTCCTTGCATATACGCAATGGTTTTTGTGAGCATACTAACTTATCTGAGTTATTGAAGCTTCTATTCAGTGTGTGCAAGTCTATATATTTGATAGTTTTATGTGTTTTATCTAGTTTTTGTGGCTTTCCATAGAGATGATCAAAAGCATAATTACAACATCACAACAATGCTACAACCAAATTTCAGATACCAAGTTATTCTTATTTACTGTGTGGAGGTGCTTTTGAATTCCAAACTGGGTTCTGAGGATAGAATTTATTGTATATTCTGAAATTTTGAAAATCACTTTAAGGAGACAGAGGCCCCTGAAATTTTGGGCCAAGCAGAAGCCAAGCAAAAAATAATATGAGTGAGTATTTTCAGTTGTTTGTTTTAGAGAAAACTATACAGCCTACCGTACTTATTGTTGTTTTATTGTGTATTAACAGTAGCATATATGTTTTTTCCTGTAGATACTTGAACATAACTGCATTCAGGATTTCATGCATCATGGAATTCATCTGCCCAGAAGTTCTTCTGTTCATTCTAAAGTTAGAGAGGTAAATTTTTGTAAAGCATGACCTGAACTAGTAGCATCAAAATCCCATCGGTTATTATAAAGTGGAAAATTTCCATTTCATACTAAAATACTACACTAGGTCTGGCTGGAATGGAACTACTTGTCTTTATAGCAGCCCCTATGGTGCCGTGTTTTGGATTTGTGGACTAAAGCAGTGTTGATAATGCACTAGCGTTTTGGCCGTTGCCGAGCGCTACCTGACTTGCACGGTGCCAAGGCTTTCTCTTCCCTCCTGTGTTTCGCTGAGAGGATAGGCTGGCAATGAGCAAGAAATTGGAAGGGGATACAGCTGAGACAGCTGACCCAAATGGATCAAAGTGATATTACGTGCTATATAACATCTTGCTTAGCAGTAAAAACTAAGACAAAGCAAATTTTGCAAAGGTAGCCATTGCTTGGAGACTCGCTGGGCATTGGTCTGCTTGTGGAGAGGTAGTGAGTGGTTGCGTTTGCATCACCTGTTTGTTAGGTTTTTTTGTCCTCTTTTCTTTGCTTCTTCAGCATTGTTTCTGTAGATACTCTTCACAAGCTTTGCTGTTGAGCTGTAGCTGGGAATAACTGAAGTGTTGGCCACTAGAAGGTCAAACTCTTTTCAAACTGACCAATGTTTCAGGTGGAGTAATTGTTTCATATCAAGTTACATGATGTCCTTTCTCATATTCTGCTCCGGTCTTCTACTTTCCTTTTTTGTCTGAATAATTCGGATGCCAAAATAAAAGGGACTTTAGCTGACTAAGCACAGTTCTGAATCACAAGGAATGCTGCTACTTGCTTTTCATCAATGTGTACACAACGTATATTATGTTTGTAGATTTGTGTTTGGATAACTCCAGTTACCAAATAATGTTCCTTTATTCTTAACAGAGAAATGGCTTACTTATCTGTAATTGATAATTGCACGGTTTGTCAGTTACTTTGAAAATAGAGGTTTTTACTGTAACAAAAAAATGAGTGGTTGCTGTGAAACTGACTCTGTAGCCATGATTTTTTCTTGTTCGTAGATCTTCATATAGATTTATTGACTCTATAAAGCTATAAAATGTGGTATTTGTTAGATATATTTATTTTCTTAGGAGTTTTGAGACATTTTAATTAAATATGTGATCGATATATCTAGTTTTGTCATTTTCCATAGTACAGAAAACTCTTTCGTCTTATATAAGTGATGAAATGATAGAGCTCCTGCACACTTCTTGAAAGTAGAAAACACTGGAGAAGTAGAAAACATTTGGGGAATTGGTCTGCTTGTTTTTCTCAGATGCTGAGTTATTTTCACAAACAAAGTAAAGTTCGTCAAGGAGCTGAAGAAATGCTCTATAGATTGTATCAACCTATCCTTTGGAGAGCACTGAAGGTAATTATCCTTTTTCAGAAAATAAGACTGTCTTTCTCCAACTACTAAACTTTGTGTGTCTCTCATGTCGTGTTTTCAATAATTGTTTTTAAAATAAAATGGCTGTGGGGAAAAAAAAGTCAATGTGTTTCACATCTCAGCTGTTGCAGAGTAACTTTGCAAGTTATAATTAGGCATAGTTTGCACAACAATATTCTAATCTGTTAATATGATTTTCTTGAATAATTCAGTTTTGTTTACAGGCTCATAGAGTGCTTTCCAGGATTGCGGTAAACAGTGGGACTAACACCTAAGTATGGGATTCTCATCACCTTCTCCATTTGGAATTTTGTGTAATCTTGTATTCTGTATTCCAGGCTCTTTATGGAATGGTCAGTGCTTTATTGATCAAAGCCAGAAATGTTTAGAGAGTGATTTCATCTTCTGATTAATTACCAGCGTAGAATACAGCTCAATTAATTTTTTAGAGTGTTATTATAGAAAGCCTTTTATTCTAGTTTGATTGTATGTGCAGACATTTGTGCTATGAATGTGCTTTTATTCGAGCATTCAGAATGAAATTTCTGACTTCTGGTACTTTTAAAGTAAGTGTGTAGATCTTCCTGTGGATTGCATGCACAGACTAAACGGTACCTACTGCGGTTTACCTACTCTGTTACGCTCTATGATTTAAGATAAGCCAGGCTTTCTTCTGTGGGAACAGCTTTTATTTTGTCTAAGATGATGAAATTCCTTTGGTGAGAGCATGCGCTTGCCATTTGTTACAGACAAATCAAGCGCTGTTAAACATTTATTGAAGTTTCGTGTACTGCTTGGTCATATAGCATCTTCTGTAGTCATGAGAGAAGTATTTAAAAACTCCTGAAGTTGAAAGTATTTAAAAACCACTTAGAAAGTTACTTGAAATGGATTGCATGAGTTACAGGAAAGAGATGAGAGCCGTTTGGTTTCAATAGAAGCCTATGCTAGTAGCGGGAAGATGGGCAGGCTCATCGCTTGATCAGTGTCTTGTTTGGCCGTACATTAAAAGTTGGATCCGATTCCTTTAGAATTAATATGAAGAAGAATCCTTCTGGATGAAACACATATGTTCTCAGTGCAAGAGAATAATAGCTACAGACCATAGCTTACTTGTATTTTCACCCCTCTCTCTCTCTAAAAGGAATAGGATTTTAAAGTGATTTTTTGAATAGCATAGACAAAGTTCCTGACATGAGTCTCAGGAACAATTTCAGACTCGTTAGCAAAACCAAGTATTCCATTCTGAAGGGAGTTGCTATCTGTAAATGGAGGCTAATAGTTCACTTTCCAAAGCCCAGGACTGAACTGAAATGTAAGATTAGAGTACTTCAGAGGAATGTTCTGTCAAACCTTATTAAATCTACATAGATATGTGTGGAGAAATGTAGCAGAAAGGTTTGGCTTGAGGAAGAAACGTTAATTACTGATTTGCAACAAGACAGTGGGAGAAATTCCCAATTCCAGAAGTGGTTCAAGTTTTTAACAGCTGCTATTCATACTTTTCACATCACTAGTGGTTCCACTGCTAGAACAAATCTGAATTTTAGGAAGGTGTGGAGTGTGGGGGATTTTTGTGTGTGTGGTTGGAGTTTTTTGCTTGGTTTGTTGGTTTTTTTTTAATTTTTGTTTTGATATCGTCTACACATATAGTTAAGCTCTTTAAGCTTAGGCATTTAACAAGCATATTAAATAGGCTATGGAGAATTTCTTTTTTATACAGCAAAATAGTCCAACTGTCGTGAACATAGATTTTTATATAGGTAAAGGGAGGATTGTAAAAAATCGTGTGCAACAATTATATGAATCATGCAATGATTCAGTGCAAGGAAAGATTCTGAATTCCAAATGATTCAGTACCACATTTGTGATTGGTGAAAGGAAACACATGACTGAATGTCAAAATATGGCAATTTATTTCTGGATGGGCTTCTGTCTTGCTGTGTGACTTTCGTGTGACTCAGAATCACCAGTAGTTTAAGATACAGAGTTAAGAAGGAAAGCGTATAATTGTCCTTACTAGTATGGACTCTGCTCTAAAGCTTGAAATGTCTGTTTAATTTTAGAGAACCAGTTGGATGTTCCTATTTTAGCCAGTGTACAAATCCCTAATTTAATATAGTGAGGAACAAACCTTATTCTAGAACACTTGATTTCATCCCTGAAATCTTTAAACTGAGAATGCATATTTGTAATGTGTAGTTCTCTGTTTATTTTTAAATTGCTTGGTTTGCAAATACTTGCTTCTTCTATGGCTTTAACCTACAGATATTTTATAAGCCTTTATGCAACATTAGGTTTTTATAATATAAGCATCTATGTAACTTCTTCATCTTTTTTCATGTCTTCATTAGGAAAAATAAGTCTCATGCAGATATAGCAGAGATAGTTGCGCAGTGATTGGTTATTAGCTTAAGAAGCTACATAGATATAAAAATATGGATAATTATTATGGGATAAGTAGTGATTAAGCTATTTCTTATCACGCTCAAAAAGTCAAGAACCACTCCTCCAAGAATTCAAGCCGTTGAAGGAAGCGATTCCTTTGAAGTGGTGTGTTTGGTTGTTTGGGTTTTTTTTTTAATATCCCAGGTTTTTTCCCAGTAAAGTTTAGTTTAAAACAGTGGTTTGGAAGTGAATTTCAGGACCTGGAAGCCCAGATGAAACTTAAAAGGAAGCTCTGAAATTTAACTGAACAAAAAAAACTAAAATATTGTTTAAAAAAGTTCTGAAAGTTCCTTAGAATAGTACAAACAAAAAGGTAAAGAAATATTAGTCATTTGAATAACTGCAGACTCCTTTTGCCTGCAAAAGTCAGTGTGGAATAAAATAGTCCGAAGTTCTATCTCTGTGAAGACACTTACTCTATTATGAGCTTGAATATGCAGATGCATTTGGGATAAATTCCAATTCATTAAAGGCAGGAATTTAAACTGTGGGTACTCAGTTTAGGATTAAAGTGAGCTTAATGGAATTCAGTGTAATGCACTTGGAAAGCCTGTTAAAATTAACTTTCTCGAATGGTCACGGTAGACAAGGTCTAGGTTATGGCACAAAACCATACCTGAATTAATTGTCACATGAAATAATAGTGCAGAAGAGCTATTTCACCCCGAATTCATGTATTAGCTAGTTATGCAGTAATTCTTCAATATAGACAAGCTCAAAGTTAAAGAATTTTCTACAGTTTTTATAGGAGTGAATTAAGAATTACAACTTTTTCACTTTTAGACTGTTTGTGTTCTCCCTGATAATTAAAGTGAAAAACCAAGTCCCTAACTAAAGAATGTATATATGGGCTTTATGCGCCTTCATGTATTAAATTAAGAATTGCTGTTAATTTTGTTGGCTCAAAGAATTTGGAGTTTTTTGACTTATCTCAGAGATGTGAGCCACTGTACGAGGATCTGTCCAGAAGGCAAATATGAAATAAATTTTAAATGAAGCAATTGTTGCTCATTTTTTTAGTGTTTTTTTTCGGTTTTATTTGTCATTATTTTAATTATAAATATCACATGAATATCCTCATTTTTCTTTTCCCTGCCTTTGATCTGAATGTCTCTTATAACAAGAGAAGAAGAAAATCAGATGAATAGATGTTCCCTGAACTGTCTCTTATCTTGCTGTTAAAATTAAACCTACTTTGCTTGTTTTGTTACATTACACATACATATAGTCTCATATATATATACACATATACATATTTGTTTGTTTTAACTCGGACACTAAATCTGAACAAAATTCTTCCTTTTCCTTCCAAGCAAAGTCAGCAAAAGGCTCTTATCATTTCACTGCTGTCTTTGGTAAATAAAATGTGGTCTGGTGGTTACATTTCAGGTTTCTTCCTGAGATGCCTTGAATTTCATCTTTTGTTCCTTTCATTGCCTGCTCACTTTTTCTATCCTTTAAGAGTCCCCAGGGCCAATTATCTTTCACTGACTGTCTAAATATATACCTTCTTCATTTTTCTTCCATTTGGGGCTCTACAACCAGCGAAATATATAGTGTAACACAGTGAAAACTATTACAAGTGGTAAAATGTCTGAGAGTTATGAGGCTTGCCTTAGATGTTTGATGAGCTGCCTGGAGCTCAGAACATGGCCCTATTACTTATGTGCATAGATGCAGAACTGAATGTATTTAAGTTGGGTAAGTTACTCTCCAGGCTTGCTGGTACTTAGTTTCTGAACACTGTTTTCTCGAAGAAATAAGCTTGAGCTTCTCAGTTAAACCACCTGTCCCTTGACAGGCAATTTCATTAATTTAATCTGCCTGAATTCAAGATTCTTGTATTCTGAAGAGGAGCTTTCAGGTGACCAAGAGAAATCTCAACTGCTTTTATTTCTTTAGCATTAATCAGACTGTGACTCTTCAGGGTCATTGAGATTGAGATGCTTTGAAAGCTGATTGTACTAATAACTCAAGTTCTACTGAACAGGCAGAAATGTAAGTTAAAAAAAAAAATAATTAAAAAATCATAAATTACTCTAAGTTCTTCCATACATTTAAAAATTCATCTCTTCCATCTGCTTAATTAAAAACACTTGCTAAAAGTGTTTGGAGAGCAGTATTTGACAGGATATGCCTTTTGATGTTAACAGTCTGTACTTATTGCAAAAATGTTTTTTCTTTTCATTGTAACAGGCCAGAAGCTCTGAAGTTCGATCAAATGCAGCATTTTTGTTTGTTGATGCTTTTCCTCTTCGTGATCCCAGTTTTAACACTGAAGAGATGGATAATGAAGTTCAGAAACAGTTCGAAGAACTTTTTGTAAGTTTCAATGAAACCAAAATATTAAAACTGAATTTTTTCATGAAAGGTAACTCAAAAGTAAGCTGCTGATTGTAACTAAAATGTAAGGAACTTCTGGATAGTATTCATAGGGAAATACAGGCCTAGGATGCAAAAATACAAGAAGACCCCAATATTTTAAATGTCTGTAGTATGTTGAAAACAGATGACACTTTGAAAAGGAAATGTTTGGTATTTTTACTCATTAATCTGTGAGTGGAAGATGCTTTTGAAAAACTAGATGCATGAGTAATGGATCTTGATCCTTACTTAACCTAGGATTGATGAAGAGAACTTTACATTTAATATGTAAGCATTCAATGGAATTTTAGTACTGTATTACTGAATTCTTCTGAAATGAGGTATAATGGAGATAAGGTCCTAAAAAACTTTACCAGTCTAAGTGGGTGAGAAAGGGTGTAGTATTTTCATTAAGAAAGTCTTTGAGAAATCCTGAGTATGGTCTTTAAGAATGTAAACATCAGGTATGAATGAATTCCAGAGTTTTTATATTGTTTTTTAGGAACAGTGGCCAGTGTAAACTCATATATAAACAGAAGTCTAAATATTCTTAAGTCACAGATGCAAGGCTTAATGTGAGCTATTTAAAAAATAAATAAAAATTTACAAATCCAGTTTAAAAAATGGCCAGTATTTGTCTTAATTTTGCTTCTGATTTCAATTTCCTAGTTTGCTTCATAATAAAATGCCTTGAGGGAATATTAATATAGCAGTTCTGTCATGGTATGACAATTTGCATAATGATTAAAAGGTAATGGAATGCTATTTGTTTATGTTAAACCAATTTCATGCAGCAGTAAAATCACAATAATCCATATACTCACATTATTGTTCTTCTGTTTGGTTTAGAATCTCTTAGAAGATCCTCATCCAGTTGTCCGCTCTACAGGGATACTTGGAGTTACTCAGATAACATCAAAATACTGGGAGATGATTCCGCCAACAATTCTTGCTGATCTTTTAAAAAAGCTAACTGTCGAGCTGGCATGCGATATAACGTCTGCCGATGTTCGATGCTCTGTTTTTAAAGTAAATATTGTTCTCTAAATTTAAAATCATTATTGTCATTTTTATATTTTACTTGATGCAGAAGTTTCTAATATAGGCCGCTTTAAGTGAAGCAAATTACTTATTCTGCAAAATTGCTTAAGCAGTAAAGTTCCTAATATACCTGAATTTTGCACACGTTTTATAAAAGCCACACAATTGGAATGAACAAATGCCTTTCAAAATAGTGACTGTTTGGCTTTGTGACTCTTAACCACTCTACATTTCCAGTCTTACATAATACATTGTTTGGACCTGATAATTTAGTTATTTTAGCTATTAGAAATTTAGACCTGAAAATGTATGCAGGCAGGTTCCAGTATGTTTCTATGTCACTGGTTTTAACCTATCCCAAGACATGCACAGTTATGTTATGATTTTGTATCCCACTTTGTGTTTCTGAGGTTTGGATGAACGTAATTACATTCATTTCTCTGGGAATGTCGGCCTCCTGTTCATTGTTCAGTGTGTTGGGATTAGTTCGTCTACATCTTTCTGACATCTGCTAAATAACTAATAGCTTGGACAGAAAAATGAACTCCTTAAGCAGTATTTTCACTTAAAGATTTTGTGTATGTGTCAATTCAGCCTTAAATTGGAGCTACCTTCATGTTGATCCTCACTTGCTCCACTACAGCTGCATGGGGGTCTATACTGAATAAGCAGAAAGCGCTGATTCAGAAATAACTGCAAAAAAGATATATATCTAATCTGAAATCAGCAGAGTATAAGGAGCTGGTATTGCTACCAGAAAAAGTATGTGACATTGTGCCCTCAGGTAGAAGACAAGACCGTGGTCTCAGTGTAGATCTGAAGCTGCTTCAGCTGAAATATGTTCACTAAATACTGGTCACTGGACACTTGAAACAACCATAGCAATTTTTATTGAAGAATATTACAAGAAAAATACGCATGCACAGCATCTGTCTCTAATTAATGTAACCTTAGAAGCGTGATGGTCCAGTTCAACAATTTTTATCTACTTTTTTTTTTTTTTTTCAAATCTACTCTTTAATTATATTTATTTTTTTTGTTTCCTTGCAGTGCCTACCAATAATTTTGGACAACAAACTAAGTCATCCATTACTGGAACAGCTCCTGCCAACAGTCAAACACAGTCTTCATGACAACTCAGAGAAAGTGCGAGTAGCTTTTGTGGATATGCTGCTGAAAATTAAGGCTACCAAGGCTGCCAAGGTAGTATAAGTGACACTTGATAAGTAGCAAGGAGGAGATAAAATCATTTATTGACATGCATTTATTCAAAGGCATTTATTAAAAAAAAAAATAGAAGTACCATCTGAGACTACTGCAGTATACCTAAAAGGAAAAAAAATATATGCTTAAAATTTCAGATTTTCCCTTCTTGACATATTTAAGCATGTAACTGAGTTTATTTTTAGACTTGTGGATTCTGTTGCTGTTAGTCACTTCTGCCATTTTAAAGGTTTTGATGCAAAACCAGGTAATAGTATAGAAGTACTTTCCAGTAATTTAATGAAATCATGATGTCTGTGACAAATCTTTTACCATAAATAAATTGTGACTAGTCCTGGTTGAGCTTTTGGCCTTTCTGTAACTGTTCTTCACAGGTAAATTAACCACAGAAGAGAGTTCTGCATTGGGATATTACTATAGGGATTTTATAGGCACACTAGGGTTTGCTTTTAAGTTGAGCCAAGTATACTACTCTTCTTTTACCTTCCCCAACATTTTTGACTGGTTTGGGAGGATGAATAGGTCCAGTGGCCTCTCTGTGGTTGCCTGTGTATTTTTCAGTGGCTGCTGCTATGACAAGCACCAAGCAGACCTTTTTCTCAGCATGTTTGTGTCTTCCCTGCCCTCCCGTGGCCGTGCCTGGGCAGAGCCATCAGTACTGCCACTCTTCCTTCCAGCTGGCCAGCTCAAGTCAGGGCTCTCTTCCCTTTGAAACGCTTCACGCCTTAACAAATTGCTTCTTTATTTTTACTTACCTATTTTTGTAGTTTCAGTTTGTCTTTTGTGGACATGTCCTTCAAGATTTTTGTATCTTTTTAAAGCGATTTTGAAAGAACTTTGTGTTCTGCTGTGGACTCTTATGTAGGGTGATGTTGTCCAGTGGTAGGCATTATAGCATCCTGGAGTTCTTTCTCCACTCTCTGTTGTTAATGGCTTCCCAATTTCAATATTATGTTTTAATCATGTTTTTGTCTTTTGCTAAGCCTAATTATTAGGACTTGCTTATCTTGTGCTAGGCACGTACACTGTATGAAGTCAGAGGTATGTATCCCTGTTGTTCAGGAGAGAATTAAATACATAGCTGTTTCGTCAGATTTTTAAGTCTTCAGTGCTCAAGGAACATGCCAGTCCTTAAAACAAGAATTATCTGCTTGCCAAAGGTGTGCATTCCAGCTTTCATCACACCTCAAAGACATATATTGAGATTAAACCTACTCGGTACCTTCCAAATTCCTCAAAATATGCTCAGAAGACAAGATAAATGGGAGGCAATTTTGGAATTGAGAGCTTTCAGCTTCTTGCATACAGGTTGAGGACAAGGATTACAATGATACAACAGCAAGTTTGATACTTCCATAATAAATACCTCAGTGCATTGATTAGGCAAGTCCATGGAAAATGTGAACTGGATTCAGACTGGCTGCAAGAAAAGTTTCCATCAGGGTGCTAGTTATGTTTGCAGATCTCCGGAGATGATCAATGTGCAGCTGTACCTTTATCTAGACAGTCGATTCTGGTTGTTGAGATAACTCTGAATTGCCTCCTCCAGTTATACATTAAGTGGTAGTACTCTAAAAGATGACTTTTCCCCAAAGTTTCTGCTTCAGCAGGTTCTGTAGCCAGGCTTTACCAGGTAAATCTGAGGTAGAATGGCAGAAGTATCACTGTGACACTGGACCTCGCGCTGATGGTGCCTGTGTGTTAGGAGATGTATCGCTTCCTTCACAGAATCAGCAGAAACAACAGATCACTGAATGGTTGTTCTGGAAGTGTTGGACTCTGAAGTCTTAATCATGATTTCTATCGTATTCTTGTGTTATTATAAATTATTTTTTAAATATTCAACAAGCATATTCCCCTAATAATCTGACTACGTGTCATTTTTAGTGTCTTATGTGTTTTTTAATATTCCTTTCTACATCACTCTGTAACTTCACAGGCACTCATCACTTGTGCTGTTTTAACTCTTCATAAGATATGATGTACAAGTATGTTTTAAAGGACTGGCACCTACAGTCATGATTTGGTCCATTAATATCAATTATCTGTATAGTAGAATAATACCAAGCTTTTTTTAACTGGTATTCAACATAACAATTCTTTAAGTCTTTTTTTAATGTTGTTACTTTGTGTACAGTCTTTTAAAACCAAGGTATTCATGCTGCTGCTAAATTTATCTAAAATTTTTATTTGAAAGTGATTTGTCATTCAGTATGAAAATTCAAGCAAACAATCTTTTTGGCTTTCTTGAATTTTTCTGAAATTAAAGGCAGAGGAAAAAGACAATTCTCTTCAGGGAATTTTTTTAGGTATTAATTCGTTCTTCAGGTGTAAAGGTTATCTTCCATCCACTCTGTGCTTTATCTTTATATAGTAAAAGATTCAGATCTTCTAAAGGAAGGATCAGGTTTACATAAAAGAAAAATAAATCCTTGTAAGTGTTAGATGTTTTTCCAATAGCTTCCTATTTATTTAAAAACTGTAATGTATGTCAGTGTTAAATTCTGGGATTACTGCAATGCTTATTCCGCAGACCTTCTTTTTATGATAATTCTAGCAGGGAAGCCCATAGTTCGAAATCATAGAGCAATTAGCAGCTGCAAATATTTCTTCTCAAGAATAAAATAATATTTTTTAATGCTAAAAACTCCTTTTTTTTTTTTTTTTTTTTTTCTGAAAGTGTGTATCATAATTAATTCAAGATCTCACAAAAACTACAAATGTGAGTAATATTACTGCTGGCATAACAAGCTGTTTATTCTTTCTGAGTTTCATAGTCTTCAGTTATTGTGTTACAAATAAGCTGGAGCTCTGCTGACGGCCGGATGCACTTACGGTTTGGGAAGGTTTTGGAAAGGACCTTATTCTCTACAGGTGTTTAGGGTGTAGACCATACTTGTAGGAGTTTGGGCCCACTTGGTTCTATGACAAGAATCTGAACCGTGGCACATAATGACAAATAATTATATGTTGTGGTGATATCCTTGTCGAGTAAGTAATTCTTCCCTATACCCATGGAATTGCAGTAGTATTGCAGGTATATTGAGCTGGAATTGCTTGAACCGGAATTTTAGCAGCCTGTCAGAGATATTGGGAGATTTAGAGGCGTGTCAGATGAGTAGCATTGTTGCAGCAACATGTGACCTCAAGTAAATGCTGGTATTTTGGCAAAAATTAAAAATGCTTATGATTTTCTGGTAAATGCTACTTGTATTTGTTGAGTCTTTTGATGTGGACAACATTTAAAAAAGGTGATTGATTTTTGTTCTATTTTTTTTTAAACTCCTTTATTGTCTTTTTCTTGCTTTAAAAAGTTCTGGAATATCTGTCCCATGGAGCATCTCCTGGCTCGTCTTGAAGTTGATTCACGGCCCGTCTCACGACGCATCGTGAATCTCTTATTCAACTCTTTCTTTCCCATTAACCAACCTGAGGATGTGTGGTGTGAGCGCTGTGTTACTCTAATCCAGATGAATTCAGCAGCTGCTAGAAAGTTCTATCAATTTGCTTATGAATATACAGCCCCCACCAATATAGGTAAAGTACAAAACTTGAATCTTTTGAAATACTGATATCACACCATTGTAATTACTTTTAAAGTTTTTTTCTTTAACAGTGGTACATTGCTAGATCTTTTGGTTTTAGTATAATATTAGTTTGTAGTTTTTGAAATTCTTGAGACCAGCCATGAACCCTGCTGACAACAGTTACAAACTTTTTCAGCAATGAAGAGACCAAAGTGTTTCTGCTCTTAAGTGCTGGACTATATTCTCTAGTTGGCATTGTCTCTCTGGTCTCTCTTTTCCTCTTTTTCCTCACTTGGACATTAAAACTATCTAAGTTGGTATTTACTTTTCATGCAGAAATAGTGAAATAAAATATCCTGGTGTCTCAAGTGATTTGAGATCTTTGTGTGGAAGATTCTACAGAAGGTGAAAAATATTTATGTCTGCTAATCTGATTATTTGGGGTTTGTGGATCAGTAGTATTTTCAAATTGCTCAGAGAAAAATCTAAAAAGGCCTCCTTCCTATTGAAAGCTTCAGAAGCTTTGAGTGCAAAGGGTATATACTACACAGACTATAGCTGCTTTTTTATAAAAGTGCTGTTGAACCAAACAAAATTGGGAAAATTTTGTTTCAGAGAAGTTCTAATAGTACAAACCCAAAGTAGTCAGTATGGAGTGACTTGAGTGAAATGGCCAGGCCCTTGCTCCTTGACTGCTTACCTTGGTAAGGTAGTTTTAAAATAACATGCTAGTGTATTTCAGCTCGTCCTGCTTTCACCAGAGTGGAGGTAATCCTTTCACTTTTGTCTGGAGGTGAGCTCTGGATGAGGCAGAGCTATGGTTAGGTTACTACACCTTTTATAAACAATTGGAATTGACATTGGAAGGGATGTATTATTGAACATGGGTTATTAAGTAAATAGCTATGCCAGGTGAATGTAAGAGCTTTGGAGGCTCCTCTGATCCAAATTAGGTAAGGTAGTGATTGGTTTGGTTTTATTTAGTAGACTTTTTTAATGAAAAAACTATTACAGAACCTGATGATAACGTTGCCGTTTGTTGTGGTTTGACCTCAGCCAGCAACTAAACACCATGCAGCTGCTCACTCACTCCTCCCTCCCAGTGGGATGGGGAGGAGAATCAAAAAAAAAAAAAGACGTAAAACTAGTGGGTGGAGATAAGAAGGGTTTAATAACTAAATTAAACTAAACTAAAATAATAAAAGTAATTATAGTAATTTGTAACAATAATAATAGTAATGAAAAGGAATGTAAGTAGAAAAGGAAGAAATAAAGCCCAAGACAAGTGATGTACAAATGCAATTCCTCACCACCTGCTGACCTATGCTAAAGCAGCTATCCACTCCCCTTGGCCAGCTCCCCCCAGTTTAGATACTGAGCATGATGTTCTATGGCATGGAATATCCCTTTGGCTAGTTCGGGTCAGCTGTCCTGGCCATGCTCCCTCCCAGCTTCTTGTGCACCTGCTCACTGGCTGAGCATGGGAAACTAAAAAATCCTTGACTGAGGATAAGTGCTACTTAGCAGCAGCTAAAACATCAGTGTGTTATCAACATTATTTTCACACAAAATCCAAAACACAGCTTTGTACCATCATCTAGGAAGGAAATTATCTCACCTGAAACCAGGACACCATTTTTTCTTTATACTTCATATTTAAAACATTTTCACATTTTTTTCCATTTCCTTTGACCAGATTTTTTTTCTTTTTTGCCCAGTTGTTTCTGGTTCTGTTGCCTGTTTTTTCAGACTGGCTTTCCAGCATTTGTCAAGAATGTTGTAGTAAATGCTAAATGTCTAATTTATTCTTAATATATTTAAATGTAGCTAAATTGATGCTTACTATTCGGCGCTGCTTGAATGCCTGCATCCAGAAAGCAAGAAAAGAGAGGCTTCATGATACTGATGATGATGACGATGATGGAAATGAAAAGGAGAATACAAGTGTAAGAAAGACCACTTTTTAAAGTTCTCAGAACTTTTTTTTTCTGTGGTGATTAATTTGAGACATAGGCAGTTAATAATAGGACAGAAAATTAATGGAAAACATTTGGTCATCTGTGGAATTACAAGGGGAGGAGGACTGCCATTATGGTGTTTTCATGCCCTGCAGTAGTAGAGATTTGGTGAAGTAACTAGAATAAGACAGGAGGAATGTGAAGCATATTTTAAATGAATACTTGCTTCCCTTGTTCCAGTACTGATTATAAATCGGTTTGGTTTTGCAATTAAATTATTCAAAAAATGTCCCAAGATAACTCAAATTATATTTTTATAACTTTTGTAAAGTGAATAGGTTTTTCAGGTTTCTTTGACACCTTATTTTAACCTAAATTTGTATTTGAGAATATAATAGGTAATATCATCGAAGCTTTTATATTTCAGGTGTTGGATAACGTCTTGTCAATAAACGATGTGGCCAGCATGGCAAGTTTATTGGAGATCACTGTAATTCTCTGGAGAAGTATCCACAAAGCACTAGATCGCAATGAAGATGCCAAAGATTATGCTATAAGAAAATTTTCTTGTGTGCTTCCTGAATATTTCAAAGTATTTAAGGTAAAGAAAGCCTAGATTTTCCTGTGAGTGCTTAGTATTTTCTTCAGATGCTTTCATGTGTTATGTTTTTTATCTATTTTCATGACATTAAGTATTCTTTTTCGTTGTTGCTATAAACAAAGAGTAACGAGTTTCTTGGCATTCTGAAATGGGTAGAAGCTATTCTCCAATTGCAATATCTGACTGATGAACCATTATCTAAATAGCCGACACAGAAATATTTGGGCAATAAATTGCTCTCCTTGTAATGATTTTATAGGATTCAATTCTTTTGAATGTCTTTGGAACTTTTGGAAACCGTTAACTGAAAATGTGTCATTGCAGAATAAATACTCAGTGTACGTGAGAGTCCATGTTTTTCTACCTGCCTCCCCCAAAATTCTTCCGCCAGCACCACCACTTCTTATTATGCTCCAGCTGCTGGATCAGGCAACTGAAGCATCTGAATCTCCTTTTTTCACTTCCTTGTAATTGGTTTCTGCTAGTTTGTTTCTACTCACTAACGATCTTTTGATGCACTTATTTATTGTTTGGGTTTGATATAAGCAATTAATTCAATTCAGCAACTTTCATATTTTTGGTCTCTTTGACATTTTTAATTATTCTAATGTTATTTTTCAGAATACTATATTTTCATAATGGCTAACAGGATCTGACGCACCCTGGAGTGCATTTGGAAGGATTATCTACAGGATATCTTTCTTTTGTTTATGACTTTTATGCTGAAGTATACTGAGTTATGCTTGCTCTTACACTTAACAGCATTCAAGTTGATTTCAGCTCATCAGGGAGTGGAAAGCAATTCATTGCTATATAATATTCTGCAGCACAGATATACCAAATGCTCTTTCTTCCCTATAAGCATTTGGACCTTGTTAAAGACATTTCAAATCTTTTTTTGGTAGAGGATGTAACATCCCTCCTGAAAGGTTCTGGTGAGCAGACAAGATAACCAGCTTTAGGAAGCAGCCTCTTTGACTTTTATATTCTTACAGTGAGTAAGCAGCTTGGATCTAAAAAGACCTGTCATCAGAGGCTTAGTTTCTAAAAGACTGCAGACTGAAGCAGGATGTCTCTTTCCTGAAAAAAATCCAAATATATTTTTAAATGTTCCTTTAAAAATCATCTTTATAAGGTTTTAGATCTTCAAATGTCTAAGTAGGTAATAATTTCATTTGATTGTATTAATGAAACTTGGACATACCAATATACTCTTTTTGAAGACTCTTTCCTGTAGATTAGTTTGTGTATATAACCCAAGTGAGTCTGTGTCATGGTCTAGAGCTTATATTAGGATGTGTTGTAATGACCTAGAGTGCATTTTACGTTGCCAGTGTTACATAAGCACACTTTCCTCCAGAGTCTTTTTTTGAAATTTCTCGTGTTAATGAATGTTCTTTTAAGGCACTAGTTACTTGGGAGGAGTTAGATCATGTCATGATTCTGCAACTAAATATTAGCCACTGCTAGAAGAAATGTGAATTAGAGCTGTTACTACTTTTGCAGTGATTATTAATCTAATGGAGCCATAACTGTTTGTGGTAGTCGTTCTGACAGTTTGCCAGAAAGCTGAAACTGATAATTGAACCCTGTGAATAGGAATCTGAAGTTTTGGATTGCAAGCCACATGTTATTGTGAGCGTCTTTCAGTTCCATTTCTAGTGAAAAAAGGAGAATCCTTAATATGAGATAATTTAATCATGCTGTTTCAGTACTCTCTTTAGTTTTGTGTACATGTGCATCATGTAGTTTACCTCTTTTATCCTAGGATGAGCGTTGCATGACTCCATTGGTCATTCTGGCATCCTTTATGCCCCCTGCTGCTATTCCTACATTCAGGTACTATTTTTAAATCCAGAATATGAATGACAAGAAATCTTTTGTTGACTGTATTTGTTAATGTTTCAGAAGTTGATGTATTAATTGCCCATTTGGATAAATTAATCCACTAAATAAATTCGATGTTAGTAAAATTTGTGAGGTGCAAACACGTCTTTGAGCCATTGGTGAATCTTTTTTTGGTATTATGCTGGTTGATTTCTTTTGAATATTTTATACACTTAGAAATGTGAAGCTAATGTATCTGTTTGTTTGTTTTCTTTCAAGCTGTGGTGTGATCTCCAGACTCAGACATATTGACAGAGGAGCTGACCAAAGCAAATATTCTACCCTGATAGACTGCATGTGTCGCTGGGGTCAAGTGGGACACGTTCTGGAGTTAGCCTGTGATTGGTTGTCTGATATGGTAACCCCAAGAAAGGTGTGAATAGGCATATGGCGAAGAATTAGGAAATTGCTAGGTTACATAAAGACAACATGCTGCTTAAAATATTTTTATGGAAGAAACCTCGTTAATGCCGTATTATTCTGCTTTGGAATTAGTTGTAAAGTAAGGTACTAACAGCATTGTATTGGTTTTGTGCTTTCTTCTCATTTAGAATATTAAAACTTCTGAACGACGAGTCCGTATCCACGAAGCACATGAATCAAAGCCAGAATTAGCAATCGATTACATTGAGTATTTATTGATTCATCCTGTTAATCGCAGTTGCCTACTCTCTGTTCCTATAAAGAAACTGAAGAAGCTTTTCAAAATTCTCAGTGCTGCAAAGGTAGCATTCTCCTTACCTTAAACAGTGCTTATAAAAGAGTGCTCAGCATTATATATTGCTTGAGTTGAATTAGAGGCCTGCAAGAATGAATACATAAGATACGTGAGCCCCTCTTCCCTTCTATAAAAAGTTTTTCCTTTTGGTTTGTATTTCAAACAACTATTCTGAACTAGAAGTATATTAGTTCAGCATTGTTTATAGATGACAGGTTTTAACCAGCTTGTCATTTTTAGATATCTCAAAATATTCGTGATACAGTGTAGAGGTTTTTTAAGAGACCTGACTTTTGGAATGCGCACATAAGGAATAGTCTGAAAATCAGCTAGAGAAGCGATTGAAATTATGCTTGTTGTTTTTTAGGGAGTCGGGGTTTGTTTGTTTGGTGGGTTTTTTTGATCTTTTTTTTAAAGACTGTTTGGGTTTTTTTGATCTTTTTTTTTAAAGACTGTTGAGAAAAGAGACATTTGAAAGGATTTTCTGGATAATATAAATGTAAATCTTGATATTTCAGGAGGTTCTTGGCTCAATTCTGAAAGAAACTGAGGCGGGTTCTGGTAGCTGCAGTCAAGAAACTGGCCTAAGAGCCTTCAGCCTCTTTTGCAGGTTGAGTATTCATCTTCAGAGCAAGGTATGGTTGTACATGTTCAGTGTAAGCCAGACTTACAGCTGACAGTCTAAAGACATTCCGAAAGACAATTAGTAAACTTCTTCTATTTATTTTTTTCCAGTTTTCTGAAGAAGGAAAAGATTACGTCTCACTTCTGAAGGAGACTGGTGCTTGGATAGAAAATGAAGTTGTACCTTTTATACTAGCAAGTGATCAAAAGGATGGCATTTCAAAACACAGTAACGTTTCTGAATTAATTATCCAGGTTAGAGGTCTTTTGTAACATAAATCAAACTGCTGCCAATCTGAAAAGCTGTATATGTAGCAGTCCTTTACCGACATATGTAGTGTACTGGTGGTTTTGGAGCCCAGCAAGTGAATGAGCTACTGAAACACGGTCGTAATTGCTCTGAGGTTACACTTTTGTGCTTTGCTATTCCTTTGATTGCTTAAAATCTCACACTACTTTTTTAAATGACTTTGAGCTTAGTTATAAAACTTGTATTTTATAAATATAAAAACCCATAAATGTAATTGCACATACCCTAGCAATTAAGTCAGGTAGTTGGAGTCAACAATACCTTCTTCTTATCTAGACTATTTTTACCTACCAGTGCATAATATATGTTCCATCCTCACTTTATCAGGTATGATGAGAATATGTTTTATGTTTTACGGTTGTGAAAATTCCCACTCAATAAATTTCTAGCACAGCAGGTGATGTAACCTCAATATCCCAAATTTTAAGTTTCTATCAAGTAATTCTTGTCCTCAGTCTCATATCCTCCATATTAAATAAACATATTGTTCATGCTGATTTATGAGAAGTGCGTTAACATAGAGCTAAGATTGTCACTAAATCTTGTTTCTGAAAAGAAGAAAATTAGTTGCTGAAAACAATGGTATAGTGTCATGGTATGCTAGACTTAAGAGTCTGTTCTACTGTAGCATAGAAAGTCCTAGGAAAGACAGGCTCACTACAGATGCAAACATTGCGTGGAATAGCATAATAGAGGATGACTGAGAGGACCAGGAAGATGGTGTGATTATGAGAGAGGATTTACATCTAATCACATTTGGTTGCTTGCTTTCTTCCTTCGTCTTCTTTCTTTCCTTCCTGCTTTCCCAAAAGAAATAGGTAAAATTATACCCTGAGAAATCCATGGTGCTTCATTCTAGTGTTGAGTCCTATAGACCATAACTTTGGAAGTCAGCAGAGAGGTAGGTTGTGAGTTACCTAGGAATGTAATAATGAAAACGTTGTAATGATGAGAAGGTCAGTCTTGTACTAAATCCCACTAATGCAGCCAAATTTTTTTTTTTGAAAAGTATGAAGAGATAGAAAACTCAAACCAGTATAATTTTTCCTGGTATAGGTTACTTGTGTGTTTTATGTGCTATTGTCTCTTCTCTCTGAATGAAAATTTGAGTATGCATATCATAAATCTTTTGTGGCTATTTTTCAAAAGTTTGGAAGCACAGAACTCAACCTTATAGAAAGACATACATAAAGTAGGGAATTTTTACCAGCATTTCTAGAATGTTGACAATCAGTTTCCTAGGTTTGAATACAAAATGAAACTGAAACTTTAACGATAAGCAATAAGGTAAGCAACTGTCACCTGTAAACCCACCTGACGCATTATTTGAGTAGCCAATAATGAAACACAATGATCTTTCTACTAGTAGATCTTAAAGTCACTCTGCATCATTATTTCCAGAGAAGAAACTGAGGTGTATAAACTGGTGTGACTTCTCACAGAACGGAATCCAGGCCTCTTGCATCTCCTGTAATAAGCCACATGCTTGTTAAGCAGCTTCTATTTGCTTCTCACTTTGTATACTATTTTTTATTGGAATGAGGTATTGATTGTGCTTTTTAATTGTTTGGAGTGTATATTTGGTAATGAAGCTGGCATTAAAAATGTTTGTCTCAAAATATCCATATAACATACGGTTATATATCCATATAACATACAATTACAGTTGCTTCTTTAATACTCTTGTATATGCGAGGGGACCAGGATGTCTCCCCTTTTTCCACTCAAATTTCTTTATTACTTTTGCTGTGACTATCCCATTCTTACCCATTTCACCCTTCCTTCTCCACTTGGTCTGTTACACAATTTTGCACTTACTGTTATGGGCAGGGATTTATTGTGGTGACCCTTCTTTATAGACCACTGATTTGTGGCCTCGGACGCAAACCCCAGTGTCATCATTGACAGTGTCCCTTACCCCTTATCTACATTTGCCCTTCACAGAAAGCATTTGATTTTATAATGTGTGTGTGTGTGTGTGTGTGTTAGCTAGTTATGCATTGTTTTGTGGTACATTCCCCTCACATACCACTTAACCCAAGGTGAATGTTAGCACTGAGCTATGGGGTCCTTTCTGATTTTGGTCAAGGGAGAGATTCAGACATACTTTAGTCATGCTCGGTGTCCTTGAACAACCCAGCTCATTTATAAATAGACTGGTTAAAAATTCTTTACTCTGTACATAGTATCAGAATCTGTTTTGTACGTACCATGTGTGTCTCTGTAGGGGGAACCTGGTTTTGTATGCTGGTTTTAATTTTGCTGTTCAGGATGGGTAGAAGAGGTCATGTTCTGCTTCGATAAATGTTCAGTATTGATGCCTCTGATCTGAGCCCGAGTAGAAAAGATAGAAGTTTTACTGCCTTTTTAGAGACTGTTTTCTGGAGGAAAAGGAAGCTTTTGGAGAACTGTTTGGAACTCCTGTTTTTCAAAGGTTGCGAACTGAGTAACTCCAAGTAAATACCCCAGCTTTCAGGGCAACTTGGCTAAGATTTCAGGTTTTTATTATTTTTAGGTTTTACTGAACAGTTACATTATATAAATAAATGTTGTTTCTCATATACTTTTGCATTTCTTTTCTAGGCCTACCTGACAGTATGTAAAGATGTCATAATGGTTGGGCTTGGAAATCTCGCGTTTCAAACACACCTTTTAGACGTGGGTCTTTCAGTTATACAAACAGGTACGATATTTTGTACTAACATCATCTCCATATATACTTAGCTGACTTTTCTTATATTAGCAGAACTTGTGCTTTTAGCGCTTTGGTTTCTACTTCTCAAGAAATGGTGGTTACAGCTTATGCTAGCTGGTACCCCAATAATATGGTCAAAAGTAGCAGCAGCATTTTCAGAAAACTGAAAACAATAGAGAACCAACCCAGAACTATGTCGCTGTTGATAACTAATGTTTCTTCTTTATTCCTAGATTCCAGTTATTACTATATAATTCAGGGGGGCTTATATGGATATAAAGTGGTTTTTTAAATATATATATATGTGTGTGTATAAAGTGATATGTGTATATCAAAAGATACATATATTGCTATGCCTTAGAAGACAACCTTGTACCACTGTTTAGATTTGGATCACATTTGGGAAGTTATATCTACAGTACAGACAGAATTAGAGCTCAATTCCTGAAGAAATCTGCAATTTTAATCCCTATACTTCAAGAGTTGGAAGGAACACTGGATTTATATTTAAAATATTGATCGAACTGTATGAAAATTTCAGCTAAAGATGCTCAGAAACAAAATATATCATCTAGACTTGTAAACTGTAGCTATTCATGGTATATAACTGAGTTTCATTCGAAGCTTGTACCTGAAAAATCTCATTACAATTTCTATGTCATGGTATTTATCTTTCTCTAGAGAGAGGTGGCTTTTGTGCTCCAGTGTTACTGTGTGCTCTAAAAGAAATTATTGAAGCTTCTTTAACTCAGAATACTGAGACAGATGAAGTGGCAAATCTTTTCCATGCTGTACAGACTGTCTTCCAGAAAGTTCTAGAATGTGTAGCACGCAGGCTCAAGAAACAGCGGGAAGAAGGGATTCAGGTATTTTATTACACTTGAAATTGCTATCTGATGTGTATATGAATCCATACTTTTTGCACAATTGTGTTAGATTTACACACTTGAAGGTTTTATTTGAGTTAACATCTGATCAAATTTTCAGTTAAATTTTCTAAAAGTTTCTTTGTTACCAAGTTTTTTATCCACTGTTGGTCTCAGGAAAAAGTAGTAAATTGGAGAAGGATGCATTCTGTTACCCATGATCCTGAACTATGCTGGTACTCACAGGTTAATGATTTTATCTGCAATTAAATGAATTTTCTCAATCCAGAGCAAAGAATTTAATTATATATGTTATGATCTTGGGAGAAAGGAGAAATTATAGTTCTTTTACTTCTTTCTTTCAGCCTGAATTACATCAGCTACAAAATACGTGTGATGTCCTAAAGTTCATCCAAACCTCCTATCTTCACAGAAAAGTTAGCTTCTTTTATTTTACAGAAAAGACTGAATAGCAGTGAGATGGGTGGATTGCTCTGGAAAATTTGATGGTCTGCTTTTCAGGATTTCTGTAAAATCATTCAGTTCTTTTTTGTTACAACCATTCTTTTGTTTGTTTCTCTCAAATTTATGAGCAGACTTCCCTCATGTGTTGCTGATTTCCCCCGCTGACCCCAGGTGACTAGCATACCTTAGTAGCTTTCAAGGTGTGATCTGCACTTCTTCACAGAGAGGCTTGCTGAAATATTTCAATTATACTCAAGCAATCTGAAAAAACTGATCTGTTTTTCCTTGGTTTTAGTTGATTCACTCTATTCAAATGCCTCTTGGAGAATTCATACATGTGGTCCAGCGCTGGCATTCATCTTTCCCAGCAGTTCACCAAGGTGTACTCTCTACTCTCCTGGCTGCAATAGTAGCAGAGATAAGTTACATGCTGCAGAAGGTAAAGATAATGTTGACTTTTTTTTCTTTTTTTGTACTTTACTGCTTTTTAAACGTTGTGTTGGAACCAGAGAGCTATGTTCAGAAAGTGTGATCTTTGTACTGCAGATGAAATTTTGTGTGTGTTGGCATGGAACAAACAGAATTTTATTTGCCATAATTTCATATTATGCTGCTTCTCTCAGATTTATGAATAGAGCTGTGTAAGAACAGAATTTTCCTTGTACCTATCTGCCTATTCTCTATTTGCCTCAGACAGAGGAATTTAAACATTAGGCAGTGTTGGAGATTAACAGCATGGCTATTGAGATATTCTCTCATGTGTTTTTTTGTACTGGCTCTGGCTGGGAAGGGGTTAACTAGGGGTCCTGATGGTTTTGTGGTTTGCATTTGTGGCTGAAACTGTTGAGGACACAGCAGTTAGTGCTGGCTGTTGCTGAACAGTGCTTGCAGAGTGTCAAAGCTTTCTCTCTTCCCTTCATTCCTGAAAAAGAGTAAGCAGGCTGCGGGTGGGCAAGAGGTTGAGAAGGGGACACAGCTGAGGCGGTTGACCCAACCTTACCCAAGGCATATTCCATACCATACCATGTTCTGTTCAGCAATAAAAGCTCAGGAAAAGGAGGAGGAAGGGAGGTTGTTGTAAACCTACCTCGCTTCATCTAACCCAGCATGAGGAAATTTTAGAAGTGAAACACTGATCTCTGAAAGATTCCAGTTCCTTGTTCTTGGAACTGTCCCACAAGGTTCTGTAATCCTGTTCCAAAGCAGCCTGATGTCTTGCTTGGCACTGATCACTTGCACATTCTCTGCTTCAATACAGATCCACTTCTCATACCACATCTATTTTTTTCATTCCTCCTTTTTTTTGTTGTTGTTGTCTAGAGGATTTCCAACTATCTGATCTGCGTTTCTTGGAAAAGTAAAGAAAGAAGCTCTGATACTGAAAATTAATGTATAGACAGAGGTTATTGTATGTGCTATAAGTTCAAAGAACCATTCCTGTTCTTGAAGGAGAAGGGTATCACTCCCAGTGGGTGTTTCTAATGCATGTAGTGTTAGGAGCAAATATGACTGGTAAGATTGGAAGCTTTGAGAGCTAACAAGGAAGAGCAGATGTTCTTTAGCAGAGGCTGTGCTCTTGCTGTGGTTGGTAGATATGTCAGAAATAGAGCAATAAATATGCCAGAAAATACTCAGTAGAACAAAGCTGTTTCTAAGATTCTGTGTTACAGAAGGAACTGAAACAATACCAGAAACTTACCTGCAAATGTCAGTATATCAGCTGAGGGGCTGTGGGATGAGAGCGTGCTCTTTACGGATGCTGCAGAGTCAGTTTATGGTCTTGAATGATACTGCAGATTCATACTCATAGATGATGAATGTTCATTGCTGTAAGTCACCTGAGCTGGGGTTTTCCCTGCCCCCAGGTTATTATACTAGTAAATCAAATTTCAGTTCTAACTAAATACTTGCTGTGCTATTCAGAACTTGATACCAAAAAGAGCTGATGCAGGGAATAATTAAATCGCTGTCACCGAAGTTACTTTTAGGAATTTTGTGTGCACGCTTAAACTTGAAGACACAAAGGATATTCATTTCCATTTAGTAGGCTGTGCCTTTATAAACAGTGACAAACAATGTAGTTAAATGAAACTTCTATTCAAGACAACTGGGAAGAATCTTTGCCTTGGTACAATTATTGTTTGTTTATTTTACTTTTGCCTTTCTAATTTAAATTTGTTTTGTTTATTGGAACACAACACAATTGGGCTAAGGCTATTCAAAGAGCACACAGGAATGTTTCTTCTAATTATTTAAGAATAGGTCTTGGTTAGTGTAATTATTGAAATACAGACTTCCTTTGTTTTCTGCGTACAAATATTTCTTGATCTACAACAACTGTTGATTTTTTATTTATTTTTTTTTTTAATCTTTTAGGCTTCCGGTGAAAAAGACTTAACTGTCCCAAAGACTATTTCAGACCTTCCTGCTCTTTCAGGCAGTTTAATGGCCATAATTACGAAGTCAGCTTATGTTGTCAGGTAAATGTTTCTACATTCATTTGTCCAAGGTTGTTGTTAATCTAGGACAGTTTATATGTTGTCAATAAAGTTTTAATTTCTAAATTCAAATAAACTTTGAAGAACTAGGTACTTACTAAATTTACCTGTGCTACTTCATAAGCCCTTTCTCTTCACGTGTTGCTTGTTGATACTGATTAGAGGGATTGGGTCTGGTTTTTAACTGCTTCTAAGAGTGCTTCTTATTTACAAGATTGTTCATCTAAATGAGTTCTTGGCTTGTTTTTTTCATAAGATACTTATAAACATTAGTCCCCTCAATATAGATGTATTCAGATGAGATAAAGAATTTACCAGAAATAGAATTAATCCTTTAATTGAATGAATGCAATGAGGTGACAAATGTACTAAACCTGTATTAAAATGTTTTTGAATTTTGTGATTTTTAAAATATCTGAGTCCTAAAAGTTCCCAAAGTAGGGTTATGTCTCTCTTTCTTTTTTTTGTTGAGACTTAAACTGCTTAATATTTGCTATATTTAGTGGATAAAATACCTTTAAAAACTGTCACAAATTAATTTAATTTTTCTTAGTTTTTTCATACTCAGTTTTTATTTACATGACTATATACACTGGACTTAATCAAGGGGCTAATATGTATTCCTCAGAAGTCCTATAGTTCTCCATGACTTATCACAACTAGCTCCTACTCTTAACTTCTTCATCTGACAGACACTTTCTCTGCTGTCATGACGTTTGTTTTTATTTTATTCTCAATCCTTCTCTAGTTCCAGCTGAACTTGAAAACAAAGGACTCCAGAGAGTCCAGCAGTGAGTTTCCTAAGCCAAATCTTGTTCTTCTGTGAGGCAGCAACTGTCCAAGGTGCTCTCTTTATATGAAACACAATTATTTTATGTGCCTTTTTTGCAAAGAGACAGAGAAATTCAATGAATTCTTCTGAAACATTTTCTTGTAGTAGTCAAGGAGAATCTCATCCATTCTTGATGGAGAAAAGTGCTAGTTTGGACCAGGATTTTTCTATGAGTACTTTGATAAACATGTGTCTGTCTTTTTGGTGGAAAGATCTAAGTCAGGAGATAATTTACATTTTGTTCCACTGGTGCCTCAGAACTAAGACTACTTTTAAGGCTGTTTTCTTTTATTAATATGCATTAATATGTATTGACCAGCCATAATCAGAGTTCAGTAGCAAATCACTCAATATCTCAGAAATCCTCATCTTTCCATGCCAATGCGAAAGCTTTTGGCAGAATCTGATGCGATCTTCTCTTCTGGGAACACAGGTTCTGCAGCATCTATTATGTTTTCAGTTGCTAACTAGTCAGCCTCTAGCACTGAATTTCAGTCCCTATCCCAGTGATATTACTGAGTGTCTTGGAAGTATCTGACCGGTGGTGTGAGTATCCTTTCCTTACTAGGGAACTGTCTGTATAGGAACCAATTACGTATCTCTCTTACTTACATGTATTTGTAAACAGCTTGTAGTTCTCTTTGATTTTATTTTGCCTTCAGGCTCATGTGACCCTTGTTGAGAGGGAGGTGGGGAAAGGTAGCTACATTGAGTCTGCAGTGAGTCAGGTTAAATAAAATCACAGTGTTCCTTCATGGAACTAAACAGTGATAACAAGAAAGTCAAACCTCTGACTGGAATGCTACCAGTTAGCAATTTAAGAGCAATATGAAACAGAATCAATACTCAGTCTGATGAGTCCACAATGATATGATAAAACGGATGCCATTAGTGACTTCACCATACTTATTTCAAAACCTAAAGTTTCATCTCTCTCAGCTCTTTGAAGTGATATTTGAGTTTCTACAACGTTATTTACGGAATTACTAGTAGTGGTTAGTTCTTTTCTTAACTGCTTATTTTATTTTGATAGCTTAGCACGATAAAAGCCTCTAGAACAATAAAAGTCAGAACTTCAAGTTGGTTCTGTTAGTTCTTCCATACTTTCAGTATCCAAAATGTAGCTTGAAAGTGTTTTGGGGCTATACTTAGTTACAAACGTTCTTCACTGCTTTGTAACTGGAAACCCATCTATTTTAAATTTTACACGATACGCGTTTTACACCAAAGTGTTATTTAAATTCCAGTTTCTAATCAGGCTAGAAACATTAATATTTTTAGGACTTGAGTAGTTACTAACAAACCATTGGAATCATAGAATATATTTTTTTAAACTTAGTAGAAAATGAAGTTAGAAATTTCAATACAAATTACGCAAGTTAAATTCCAGTAGAACCAGGGGTATTTTCACACGTTGACTTTCCCAAAATAGTTCATGAGCTATTCATTTCTCTTCACAGTTACTTATTCTGTGTATAAGCTTTTGTATTTTCTTCCCAAGCTAACTCAGATATTCTCTGTTCCAGAAGCATCATGAAGTCTTCGGTTGCCCACTAACCACTATTTTGTCCTGCGTAGTATCTTTTAAGCTATGGTTGCCGGGTAGCATACTCATAAACTGTCCAGTTCTGTTTTGAAAGAAGCATGGTTTATAAGATATTTTTGCTTTATTTTTTCCTCAGGTCATTTTTAAACGAATTAATGGAATGCCTTCTCTCTGAAGAAATTGAAGGGATTTTTAGTCTAACAGCTACTGTCTGCATTGTGATTATAATTAAAGGTCAGCCGAACCATTTTTACATTCTTCTTTTTATTGTGCTGCATTTTGAAAGCTGAAGTCTTTTCCTCATGCTGTTAAGTTACCATTTTTTTCTACAGGATTTAAGGTTATATGACTTGTAAATTATTTTGTTAAGCTTTGGACTTTCAATCTTTGTGTAGTAAGTCCAAAGATACAACTGTCTGGGAACTCATAAGGTTCATCTCCATGTTCTGATTTGCTGAAATACACAGTAATTAATCCAGGGCTGAGAAAATTTAATTTAATTTCTAATCTTTCATTACACAGTCTTTTATGTTAAAAAATATTCTACGAAAATATGCAGGGTTTTTTTCTTTTGATAAATCGTTATTTTTTGTTCAACTTTTCAACATAATCTTGTTTTAAATAGGTAACCACAAAACTTCCCTTCTAAAGGATATCGCACCTGCCATTGAAAGAAAGCTGCTAACATGCAAGGCTGCTGCCATAGAAGAATCCAGCAGCACTGAAAGGTAAATGTGCTGGGGGAAATGAACACTAACCCCTCCTGTACCCTCTCCACAATAACTGCCTCTGGTTTGTACTTCCATAATACAGTTAGAGGGTTCCGAATGATCGCAGGGTTTAAAATAGTGGGTAAAAAAGGTGTGAGGTATTGAGTCCAGCACAGTAGTAAATTTCCTGGTCATACATTTGCTGTGATTGCAATCTTTACATGTTTAGGTTGTTGGGGCTTTTTTCATTTAATTTGAATGTGTTATGACTTGATCCTGCATATTGCAGAATTCACTTCTGAAATCCTGTTCAGCACCAGGTGTAGAACAAAGCAAGCAGTTTATTTACTAATTTTTAGTACTAGAAGGTTTTTCCCCATATTTTTCTCCTCGTATATGAATCCATACCCATGCAGATGGTAAAAATTCAACTAACTAAAACAATGACTGTAAGACCTTTCCAAAGGCGATTTTATTTTGCTCTTTTGGGGATTTTGATGTCATATCTGGTTAACTTTTAGCTGGTTTGGAATGAGTTTCTTGGAAGTGATGAGCTACATTGTATTTGCAATAATTTATTTCAGACCTTTCTAAAATAGACAATCATGACAGGCCTTCAGGGTCTCAAACTTGCTTAAGTCTAAAAATTTGTTAACATTTGATTTCTGCCTAGTTATTGAACTGTCCATGGAATTAGAAAATATGTAACAGTGCGAACATAGAATATGAAGAAAACAGACATAGGAAGAAAAATGGACCTTCATACAAAAATACTGAGAAAGTTAGTAATGCACCACAGTGGCCTGAACATGCAGAGGCCTTTACAATCTTTAATTCTTCAAATGGGTGATCCTTACTATTCAGTCAGGCCACTTCATTTTACTCAAAAGTTTCCTGCATGACTCTTCAGATCTAAGCACAGTTGGACAGCACACTCTCCTGGTGGATCACTAGCCCGAGGCGTGGTCTTCTCTGGCGTTGTAGTTACGAGACATAGATCTTTGGTGGCTGTGCTATGACTGAATTGATGTTACTGATTTAAAGCCAGTACTAAAATTATGAGATGCTACTCTATGAAAAGTAAGTTTATCAAGGAGGCCACATGGGCTCTATCTCTTTCCTATTATGATACTTCAAATCCTTAAGAGTTTGCACTCGAGTTATATCAAGAAGCTACAGGAAGTATTCTGGCAGTGGTAGAACTTTTTAGAGGGCTCTTCAGGAAGTATCCATTTGGAATTGGTTCAGAAGTGCAGCACGTAAATTGGGTTTTTCTAGGAAAACGAAAGCACTTGATATTCAGGACAATACAATCAAGTAGCTGTGCTGTTGCTGAAAAGATAGGCATTTATTCATTTAAATCTTCTATTATATCAGAGCCAAAAATGTATTATGGTACCCTGTTTAAAGGGATATATAATCTTAAGAACTTGACCAGAAAGTTTTATGATATACATGAATCACTTCAGATATGTACCATAAAAAAAATTAGATTTATTTTAAAAAAAAAAAAAAAAAAATTGGGGG
>VWZK01000330.1:35158-53428 GCA_013396935.1 Baryphthengus martii
GGTGGGGGGGGGCGATGTGGAATCAAAAGCAATGCCCCCTTCACTTCAGTTTCCTGTCTGGCCATAAGTAAATAGAAACCAGAAATTTTCTGTCAAGACTTTGAGTGGTTTCTACAGAGGATATTGTGCTCATACAACAAAATTGATAAAGAACAAAAAAACACTTGATTTTTTTTTAAAAATCATCACATAATTTGACTTATAAAACTCAGAGTGACTCTGTTTCCTGAGTAGATTCTTTTAATTTGTTCCTCAGCTGTGAACAAATTTCTTTCGGGTGGAACCTAGTTTAAAAATGAAATCAAACAAAGAAAGAAAAAATTATTTTTTTTCCATTATGTCATTTTACATTGGGTTGCCAAGTGTTCTACTAGAGTATTTTTAAAAATAATAATGATCTGGAAAAGAAAGGTGAGCACCAGAGTGTCGTGATGCAGTTTGTGCTTCTCGATTAAAGTTTCTACTGTCTTGATTAGAGACAGTAGAAAAGACTGAGAAATTAAAGCAGATCTTAACACGATTAAATAAATAGGCACATTAAAATGAATAATTGCTGCCACTTGAGTGCACTACTGACTATAAATTTCAGTAAGAACACAGATAATTGCTTTATGAATCCATATGATCATCTCTGCCCAGTGAACAGGGACAAATCAGCCTAGAAGTTGGGGCAGATGGAGAGCATAAGATGCTACACAGTGTTTTAATTTCACAATATATGAATGGCTACCGTTGTAGAATACAAAACCAAGAGGCAGTTGCAGACAAAAGATGAGGAATATCAAGATGGTGGGAAGTATCTTTAACAAGAATCAGAATAGCAATATGAAAACCAAGTTCAGAAGCTATCACACAGCTTTGCAGAATTTGGGAGGATTTGTATTTGTACTGGTATGCTGGACATGTTTTCTCTCCGGAAGGGTAAAAGAATTCACTCTGATAAAAGGTTAGGAAAAAGTTCTTTGCTTGATTAATATAAAGCGTGTTTGCCCTTTCTCAAATAGACACAGTGTTGGACTAGGCTGGGCCTCCCGTGTCTTCTGACGTGCTCTTTGGTACTAGTGCACTAGTGTACGTGTAACTAAAATGTCATTATATAGAGGTTGAAATTTGCCCTGTTGTTTTGTAAACTATTTTTATCCAACTCCACTTACCAAACACCAACATTTTAGTTCAGGTGTGCGGCAAGCAATCTCGGATCATTACCTTGAGCGCAATCTTATAACACACAGTGCTGCACTGACGCGTGCTAAAATATATTACTGGGGTTTTTTTACTTCGTACTTAATAGTGTTATTACTTTTTGCTTCTGAATGCATTATCTCATAATAACTCCTTGAGGGATTAGTTTATTTAATACCCAGGTATACCAGGAAATAGTGACATTCTTTAATTTCCCAAGAGACTTGGCATATTGTGCCAGCATCTTAAATTTAGACTGAGAAGTAATCTATTGCATATTAGCAAAGAAAGAAAAAAGTAAAAATGCTGTCTGGTGTAGTAATTAAAGTGCTGCCCTTAAACAAGGCATTGTTGCACTAATTCAGAAGCAAAACTTTTCGATGTAATTTAATCTTCCCTCTTCAGCTGAGTTGGCAGTTTAAGATGGCCCTGTGGGTCTATTATTTTAAAAATGCTGTTCAGTGCGCTTAAAAATTCTGGACGGCATATTATATATTGAGAGACTTTCCTCAAGAGTAATGGCACGCACATTAGTTTTAGTTTATAAAATGCAAATATTTATGCCTAGCAAGGAAATGCAAATAAAGCTGTCAGTGCAGTGATTTGGCGGCCAGAAAAAAATGTTCCATGCTCTATAAACCCAAATGTGCTCTAGAATAATACCTTTTCCTTAATATTTTCTATTTACTTTAATTAACATTTTGATATGTAGGTATTAAAATTTAAATTTAGCTAATAGCTGTGCTGACAGATACTACTTTAGTATTCTTGTTTAGCTAGCTTCCAAAACTCTTTACTGCACTCTTGTTGTATCTGTAAATAATGATTCTTGAAATGTTTTATAATATAACTTTGTGTATGATTTGTCTGCCCGCGATCTGTAAGTTCACTAGAAAGGTACCCGGTAAAACGGACTTAACTTTGTCCGTTTTGGGGAAGCGCACAGGCATTCTGAACAACGGCTCCTTCTCCTGATGTGGGACTTAATGGTCCCACGTTACACATCTATTGTTTTATTAGCCTTAAACTGGAACAAAATAAAGTTCATACAAAACAGCATTGCGTCTGGAACCACAGGACTTAACTAATTATGCAGTATGTTGTAGTACTGTCTTGTTTTGATGGTTGAGTTCCACCACGGCTTAAAGGATGTAGGACCCTGAAGAGAAGCAAGTGACACACCCATGGCCGTCTGAATTTAAGGAGCTCTAACATTCAGTATTCTGCTGTGAACATGCAGAGCTGCCTCTTGTACTTCAGGCCGTCGTGCCTCATGGTGGATGCCCTAACTCATCACAATCAATGACTGACTAACCTTGCTTGTTTGGCACATCAGTCTAGGCTTACAATAACAAAAATATGGAGGAAAACAATGCTTGAGAAATACAGGTGACAGAATCTTGTACTAAAGTAACATGAAGGGTAAAGTTTGTAGTGGTTAACAGTGAAATACTGTTTTGACATAAGACCAAAGCGCCCGGTTTTGTCTTTTGAGGATATTTTAGAGCAGTGTTAGAAGAACTTGCATAAGAATACAACTACGAAGGCAAGGTGAGTGACTAGTGAGTCAGGGAATGCAAGAAAATAAAATGGGCCATAAAACCAGAAATGTCAGAGCTGACCTTTGAGATTGTTTGAGGAAGTAATGTGAGACTGAAGAGAGTCACAAAGGGACTAAGATGGGTGTGTACGCAGCCAAAGGACACAGCTGCTACTAAGGATAAGATAGAAAGCTCAGGCTTGGAAAACAGTTGCCACAGGTGAGGAGAAAACTTTAGGGAGTCTGAAGAATTAGGGAGAACAGAAGAAAGTAAAACAGTGAGAAGTGGCTTAGGATGAATTATTGGTAAAGGATTTGACTGTTTGAAAAAAGTGTAAAAATGCTGTGAAGAAAATGAGTGGATTCTTTAAACGGATGATGAAATATTAGAAAATGTGCTTGAATTGACAGAGTAATTCAAACTGCCTTGCTGTACATTACACTGTAGCTAGAGATGATCAGTGGAAAGAAAAAAAAATCCAGCTATTTCAAAAGTAATTTGTAAATGCATATTTAATACTTAAACTAATATGGAAAAACTGGTCAAAGAAATCATGTGGGAGCTGTGCTCTGAGAATCAAACAGTCAAGGACTGATTTAGTATTTAGCATCTCTAATCCTGTTCCGCATTGGTTTATGTCATTTCAGAATCCTCTATGAATCATCTCGGAAAATTCTGGGTGAATTTTTGAACCCTTGACCACGCGGATGTTTTTGTCATGAAAATTAAAGGAAGGAAGATGTATTGTTTGGGGTTTTTTTAAATCTTGTAAACTTATTAATAGTTTAAAAGTTTCTTTTCTGTTATTCTGTACATTTAAAGAAGGCAAAGTGTATAAATGTGTACATAGAAATCATGTATTAGTATGACTTTTTCAAACAAAAAAGCTGTAAATAGGTTTTTCTATATAAAAATGTCTTATTTGAGGGAATGTAATATCAGTTTCTTTTGTAAAACAAATAATAATTGCATTTTACATATATTGAGATTGAGGTAGCGCATAACCTCAGTCCCTGGAAAGACTATAGAGCTTATTCCTGGAGGTTATGGAAATGAATTTCATTTTGAGATGTGAGAAGGACAAAAGAAGAGCCATCATAACTTCACCAGGGGCAAATTCTGCCCAGCCAGCCTGTTTTCCTTTCATTTTATGGAAGAAGAGAGAGCAGAGAATGTCATCTTGTCCTTAGCAAAGACTTTTACACAGGCTTATATAGGTGAAATTTCCTTATAGCCGAATTGGAGAGAGGTCGACTGGAGGACCGGACTTAGAAGGCGGGTGGGAAACTGGCTGGAGCATCACACTGGAAGAATAATGATGCTACTACATAGATTGGGAGCTGGTGCTGCTGGCATTCCTCAGACACCTACTGTTGCCAGTACTATTTAACATTTTCATTAAAAACTTGGGCAATGCAGCCTCAGTCTGTTGGTAGATGACACCAGTTTAGGAGCAGTACCGACAAGCTGGACTTGAGGATCAACAAGTTTCATGATGTTCAACAAACACACATGCTCTTCAACCTGCAATGGACTCATCCTGTAAACCAGCATAGGCAGGGGCAGAAGGGTGATCTTATTGCTGTCCTCACCTACCTGGATGAGGATTAATGGAAGATTTTTCTCAGAAGTGTTTCTCAGAAGTGCACATGAAGAGAATATGAGGCAACAGAAACAGCTTGCAGCAAGAGAGTGAATTGAAACTGGAAATGGAGCAGGAACAGGTTGCTCTGAGATGCTGTGGAACATCCATCCTTGGAGATGTACAGAACTTGTCTACCAAGGCTCTGACCGTCGTACCATAATTTTGAAGTTAGCCCTGCTTGAGATTGGACCAGATTACTGCCGGAGAATCCTCCCAACTTGAATATTTTCGTGATTCAGTGACAAGTGTACTGGAGAGGAATTGCCCTAGCTATTAAAGATATACTTCCTTAATACGTATGTTGAATTGGTTTATATTTAGCCTTTTTCATAAATTAATACTAATGATGCAGGTAATGCAGACATGTACACCACTCATTTAATTTTTGTAATGCAACCAGATGCTCTCCTAAAGACCAGTAATAGAATGCTGATTGCAGAATGGTCTTTTGCTTTAACTGAGGTATCTGTAAATTAGATGTCTAAGCTCATGATGTGGTTTAACCCCAGCCAGCAACTAAGTACCATGGAGCCATTGGCCTGGTTTGAGTGAGAACAGAACTACTTCTGTGTGGTGTTTTTCACATTTCAGCTAAGTTGTAGCTCACTGCACTTTCTGAGGTTAGCAGTCTGTTTTCAGAGGCAGTGCCTGCTGCTGGCAGTGATAACGCTCCATGTTTAGAGTGTGCAGACCAAGGCCACTGCTAAATCTTACGTACCACGCTGGGGAGTGCAGAAAGTAGAAGGCCGCACCTGGAGGGAGCTGCGGACAGGACTGGGTGACCCTGAGCTGATTAGCGAGGGTCCCGTATACATCATATTTGGTATAAAGCTGGGGGATCACCAGGGCTGCTGGGGGCTCTTGCTCGGCTTTTGTTCAGTTTCTTTTCTTCCATGGCCGGCAGCAGAGGAGGATTCTGTGCTTTCTGCCTTTGATCCTGATCTGTGTGTTTCAGAATTCAGTTCCCATCTGATGCTTAGCCAACTCTGGGACTTTCCTAGTGCCTGCTCCACAGCATCAGTGGTGCCGGTGACGTAACTGCCATTGGTGGTGGTGGCGGGTGTTGAGTTTGATACTGGTTTTGTATATATTCCATTTTTATGATTATTTTCATTAAAGCTGTTCTAGTTTCCTTTTCTAATCAATAAGTCTCTCTCCCTTCTTCTCTTTCTCTTCCTCTTCAGGGAGGGAGGAGGATTAACAAGACGAGGTCTCTAGTGGGCTGCCCTGACCCTGAACTGTGACAGCTGCTCACTCACTTCTCCCATCCTTGGTGGGCTGGGGGAAGAATTGTAAGGGTAAAAGTGAAAAAGAAACTCATGAGTTGTCATAAAATCAGTTTAATGATTGAAAAGAAATAATAACAATTTGAAAAAATTACAAGAGGAAGAGAAAAAGAGCAAAAACAAGCAGAGAGAGGAAAATAAATCCCAAGAAAGAGAAGTAATACAAATAAAACCAATTGCTCACCACCCGCTGACCGATGCCCAGCCAGTCCCTGAGCAGCAGCCACCCCCACCAACCTCTCCCCCACCTTTCACTGGTGAGCAGGACAGCCTGTGGTACGGGCTATCCCTTTGGTCAGTTGGGCTCAGCTGTCCCAGCTGTGTCCCCTCCCAACCTGTTGCTCACCCCCAGCCTGCTCACTGGCTGGGGGATGTCGTGAGCAGCAAAGGCCTTGGCTCAGTGTGAGCCACTGCTCAGCAGTAACTAAAACATCCCTGTGTTTCCAGCGCTGCTTGCAGCACAAATCCAAAACACAGCCCCATACCAGCTACTCTGAAGAAAATTAACTCTACCGCAGCTAAAACCAGCACAGCTCCTAAGGGTATATTTTTGTCTGTTTTAGAAGGATATGTAACAGGAATGCCCCAAAAATGATTCAGCCACCGATGAAAAGTAGTGAGCAGTGACCAGCCTAGACCTGACTATCTAACACTTAGGTGTCCACACTTCAGTGAAGGGATTCTCACTATGTGTCTATGCAAATGGCTTATTGAGATCTCCAATGTTAGTGGCACTGAAATGGAAATTAAGAAATTTAACCAAATTAAGACAAACTCCTCATTCTTGATTAAGATTTGTGTACTGTGCTGTAACCCCATCTATCTAAACAGACATCTGCTGTGCTGTTTTTCTTTCTGTAGTGACTGTAATTTTTTTTTCTAGTGTTCTCTCTGTCAAGTGCAATGAACTACCTTCAACCTGCTTTATATCAAATTCGTACTTCAACTTACCGTATAAAACTTTCCTACCAGATAAAAGCTTATTTAGCTGGAACGTTGATATTTAAAAACAATCAAATTCCCAATAAACAACCGTTAGGTTTTGCAACAGGCAAGTTGGTATGTGTATGGATTTGTGAATTCCAGAAGATTTACCTTATTCACAACAGCAGCCTGACCAAAAAGACTAATGCTGCCACAGCAGGTATCTGTAGATCTGCCAACTGTTTATCTATCAGCATCTTTACAAAAACTGTGTTCTTTGGCCTTCATTCTTCTGCATCTGTTAACAGGCAGGTGTTCCAGTAATGACCTTTTAAATCTCCTGATTATACAAATTACTTAATGAATATGTAAATCACAGAATTTTTTTATTTTTTTTTTTGCTTTTCAGGCTTTCAGTATTTGCTCATAGCATTAGCTTAGAAAAGAGTCCAAATCTGCTGCCTTGTTTTCCCTCGGTGTATAACAGTGCCTTTTCAGTTTTCACTTTCCATGGAATACTTGTTTACAGATGTACTATCCCTCAGCCTAAAAGAAATAAAAGGTAATACCAACATCAGAAACATGCAGATTCTTCTGAAGAGCTCTGAGGTCATACTACTAGAAAGGGTAAGAAAATGTAAAGATAAACCTTTGTCCTCCCGGAGGCTGGTGAATGTCCTCTTGGAGGCTTATGAATGCAATTAGACCAGTCTAAGAGAGTACTTAACAAAACAAAAAAAAAGGTGAATCTAGTTCTTGCTCTTGGTTATCTACTGACAGCATGACTGAAGTTTCTTCCACCACCCCATTGAAGGAGAACCTCCTTCTACTGAGAGAGCTGGTTTTACTGATCATAATGGCAGAAGCAGTGTCCTTACTTATTCTGTTCTCTAAGATTGGGCACTACTAATACACAGTATAAAGAAAAAGATTTTATTCTCAATATTTTCTTAGTTCTACACAAAGAGAAGTTCTAAGGCTCGTCCTTTATATAAAAGCAGTCCTTTATTAAACGTGACCATCCTTCCTAATAGTTACCTTGCTCTGAGCTTCTCTCCCCAGCTCACCTTTCATGGACCAGTTGTTTTCCAGTGAAAGCTGTTTCTACCAAATATCTTAGCTGGCCACCAGGCTGAGCAGGTGAATTTGTCCATGTACAGGAGGTGCCAGGGGAATGTGCAGTCTGATCACCACAACAGCAAATCTTCTTCAGATGTTTCAATCCACACTGGATTCCTGCAACAATATTCAAACTTAAGGACAGTTGCAAAAATGTCTGAGACTTATCCTGCATGGTGTGCTATACATCTATGACCCAAGAATATAATTTTTAAAGGAAACAAAACTAAAGGTGGGGTTATTGACTTTCAATGTTTGTAAGATTTTTAAAATATTTTTTATTTTTCAGATGTCTGCTATTGTCAGAATTAAAAAAGTTTATGTTAAGACTGAAAAAGAAGAAACTTAGAAGTATTCCATCTGCAATGAAACTGAGAACTGTTTGATGCAAGAAAATGAGAGAATATATCAATGGATCTGATTACAGCCTCCTGATTCCCTGATTTGATCTACGCTGGACTTGATAGCAATATTTGGCTCCTGAGCCACCCATCCCAGGTCAGCCAGCCTCTGGGGAATTCTTACTTTCCCAGTTAAGATCATAGAGCCTTAAACTGCCTGAGCAGCACATAGAAATCAGAGAATCTAGCTTACAGATTTTAATTTATCAGTGTATCATCATCCATTAATTGAATGCTTAAAAGCAGACTTGTTTCTTTGTGGTCTAATATTAGAAAGCACTCTGTGCTGTCTGATGAAAGACTCTCCTGTACAATTAGCACACCTCAACAGGTGTGATCCTTTCGGCTCTGGAAATACATTGACTCAGTGGAAAAACTTATATATGGAAACAGTTTTATTTTTTTAAGATTATGGTGAGGGGGAAGAACCTATTGTAAAGTCCATCTTCATCCCTTTAGCTCTCAACTTGCCTGTTGTGGTTATGGTTTACGATAGCTCTTTTGTCTCTGATTTTATTCAACTACTAATGAAAGAAAATGCCAGTTACAAGTTTATTTTTGTCTTTGTATTCTTTCTGATTGTGTTTAATGTAGTTCTTGCCAGTAGAAGTTTGTACTTTTGCCACTTTTTCACCATGATATTCTTTTTTTTCATTGGCAATATAAGAGATTTAATGATAGAATGCTCAATAACCATCATAAACCTCAAAGCAGACACTTTGTTCATCTATCTTCTGAATCATCTGGAGCTATTCCCCTTTCACAAAGTGGAACTTTCACTCCTGTCAGTGGAAATCAGGTTATTTCTTTGTAGCTGCTATTGCTCAGCCACCCTCATCCCTTCACTCAATGAGTGGGACCCCAGCACAGTATCTTTGCTTTCCTCCTATTCCCTTTTTAATATATTTTTTTTACAGGCTAGGGGCTGTGAACCTTGTCCTAATTTCCTTGCATTGAAGAGGCTAACCGTAGGTTAGGATGGCATAAGGAGATAGGAATTTTTAACCAGTAATTTTTGCAATAGTGGACAGCTTTTTCAAAGTTTGTAGTCATTCCTTGGCTTTACCAAGAGCAGTGCACCCACATTTATTAACACTATGGCCTATGAAAATAATTCTGTATGACCCAAGCCACTTGCCCATATACAGTAGAAGCTCTATTATACAGAGCGGAAAAGTTCATGGAAACTAGGAGGAAGATTCCCTTGAGAAGTCAAGTGTTTTTGTTTGGTCTTTGATGCTCTATTGGAACACTCTGAACTACAACAGATAGCAAAGGGAAAGCTTTTTGTAAGTGAACACAAAAAGATAATCCTGTCTCTTCTATTATTCAACTTCTAATAGTTTCACCAGAATTTATGACTATACTTAACATAATCTTGTACTTACAAAGACACACGTTCAGTGTTGTCCAAACAATATTCCTTTCCCCTGCTGTCAGTACCGTGGACTTTCTCTACATTTGTTTCTTTGTGGTCACAGCATACCCTCAGTAACCTTCCCTTGAAAGGAACACTTCATAGGCAACGGTCTAAGCAGTCTTGTACTCTGAGATATCAGAATGCCATGAGCAAGATTTTCTGATTTTTTTACACTAGAAACGATCTACTTAATTTCTTTTTTATCTTTTTGCTATTCAAAATAACCATTGTCAATAAACATTAAGCTATAAAACTGAAGTAAAAATTATTTGAGCTCAGTTGTTCTTGCTGCATTCTGAGTTGCTATCAAACCTATTGTTCAATTCTAGATTTCCTCTCAGTGTATTTCTCAACGATACTTCAAGTCTATAGTTATACAACAGCCAGAGCAAATATTCTAGCCTCTAGATCACCACCAGGTTTGCTTTCATTACAGTAAGCAGGACAACAATATTTCCCAGATAGAACATAGAGAGAGGATAAGCGTAATGCAAAAGCATGTTATGCTGTCAACAACAAGCAGCCAAAGCAAGAGAGACATTCTGGAGAATAAGGTGAAGAGGAGCACAAGTGGCTTCTTGACTGTTTGCTGTCTCACACTTCCTCTCACCAGCACAGCGATGGGCTGGAAAATGCAGACATCTGCACTTTGTGCCTTCTGAAACCACATCCTCCCTCGTATGTGGCACATGAGAGCGTGGCTTAAGAACACTATTAGAGCTGAAAAGTCAGGCACTCAAAAGTGAAGAGGTATGAAAATGAAGATGCTCACAGCTTTAACCTCACCTTTGATGACCTGTGGAATGACATGGTATCTTTAATGATGTTAAGACCAATTATTCATTCCACACAAACTGTTCCCTCCTCAGTGTTCAGTCTGTTTCTGCTCTATAGATGATTCAAAACTCTTGCTGGTGACAGCACAGCAAACATTCAGTGCTTTTTCTGCACTTGTTGTTCGACATACAGCTCTACATTTCATCTGCTGCGTGCTACTCACACCCAGCTCTGAGGACAAAACTGTTAGCTTCCACAATGGCGTTACTATGGTACTATTCACTGCAGTCCCAGAATTTCACAATGATTCATGTATCTTCCCAACTCCCTGTAGGTTTACTTAGCACCATTTCACAAATGTACATTGAGACCACGTTAAAAAGATTTCTGTGAATTTTGGCAACTCCGTATAAGATGTCACATTGTATAGCACTTGTCACCTCAAAGCACCTGTCTCCAGCTGCAGTTGTGGGTGCTTAGCACTTAATCAGACTTCAGGTTCCCAAGTCAGGCACAGAAAGTGAGGGACGGGAAACCAGAGCTCCTCAGCAGCTTTAATCAACTACAGGCCTATTCTTTCAGAATGACAAAGTGCATTAATCTCATTCATCCTTTAATTTAGCACAAGAGGAGTGGCTATCTCAGGGGATTAGCTAGCGGGTGTAAAAGCCATTCACCAAGTATCAAATCTTACAGATTAGTGAAGATGGATAAAAATAGATTTTTTTAACCGTTTCTGAACTCCCATTAAAAGCACCTAATTAATTTAAAAAACTGGCTCCCCGTTGACATTTCAAATCAATTTTGATCAATGGCGCCCAAACCTAATTACTCATTGCACACCTAGAGGTTTCAACCCGGTTTTCAAAGAACTAGAACCCATTTGCAAAAAAACCCATTTACTAACATCTAATCATTTAATCTGGTCATACCATCTTGGTATTGCTCAGAGGGCAAGTTTTTCAGTTATTGTGAGAGCTCTAAACCCCCGTGAAAAATTAGTAGGATTTCAGGTGGTGTTGATTTTGAAATCTGTCTCCGGCAAGTCACAGTTTAGTCTCTACGTGGATCTGAGACGATGATGGACACTAGCAAATCAAGCCTTTCTCACTTGAAAGGGCCCAGCTCTAGTGCACATCAGCAACCTGTCCTTATTCTCACAGAGGCCATCCCTCTCCCCATGAAGCCCAAATTCCCTTTCATAGCCTGACACTAGATATAAAGAAGTCAGAAGCGGCATCAGGGTTCAGATTCGTCAGTTACTCTCTCTCTCGACACCTCTTCTTCACAGGTTCCAAACATCCATACATGGTTACTTGCAGGTTGCTTCATGCCACCTTTTCCTTCTCTTCAACCAGCTTTATGTCAAACACAGCCTCAGAACCCTGTTTAATGTTGGTATCACCAGAAATGGTATTTGAACAAGTCAGCTAGAATTTTAAATGAACCTCAAATAAATTTGAGTTCAATCCAGACCTGCGAATGTCTACGCTTACAGAGGCTGCTCCCTCCAGCACCCCTAGCAAAGCAGTAGAACAGATTATGGAAATTTTCCTTACAAACCCAAACTACCATGGACACTGAAGCGGCTGATCTGGTGCCAAGGGTTCCTACAGCCTCAGAAGTCAGCTCAAAACATGCTGCCCTAAGTACTCGTATACGCAGATGTTTAGGTCTTCGGTTAATTTAAGTCACATTTATAGTTTTCCATTAAAGTCACATCTCCTGCTATTCTCACAGGTAATTTTCTCTAGCTGCATTTCATCTCTTAGGCCCTGAATACGGCATTTTAGGCTCCTTTCCAACTGTTCTTTCCAGCAACACATAAAAACCATTAACATTCAGTTACAGCGTAGGGAATAAAAACCAGCTCACAGCTTTCCAGTCATAACTAAAATCAACCTACTTTTTTTTTCTTTTCCCTTTCTAAACTCTATCAGTCATACAGCTGCACAGTCCTCAAGAATTTTTCCTTCTGGCTCCATGTTGAACTCCTGTTCCTCAGTGATACAGAAATACCTAGAGTAAAATTTCTAGCGTGCTTCAGAGTAAAGACATTTTCTAATACAATTTTTGAAACAAGAAAAGCTTTAAAATGGGTGAAATCAAGAGTACATTAAACCACTATTCCTAGATACAACTGAATTGCTCTCATATTCATAAAATGAATCCTACCACACTCTTCCATGAGGCAATCTGACACCTTCTAGACCCTGCAAAGATTTATTTTCATGCTAAACTGAATTCAAGATTAATTCATTTAAAAATCCCAAAGGCTCTGCTAGTTATATAGATATGAAATAACAAATATTGAAATTCAGTGATTTCTGTATTGGATGCTAAAGTCCTTTCAAGTACTTTTATTTATACTATGAAACGCTCAATAATTGAGAAAGGAAGACCACAAACACTGCTGATACGACCTGGGGCTACTCCTTTTTTACACCAGTTAAACATTTCTCCCTTTAGGAACTCTTTATTCTGTTAATAGACTTAGTCTCTGAACATAGAATACAACCACTAAATCGAAATTAAAATAAGTATTTGTACTTGTCTGGAGATAGTCCGGAGGGAGTTATATGACTTCAACTCTCAGTAGTCCAGGCTTCTGTATTACTTCTCATCAGCTGAACACTCTTAGTGTTTCAGGCACTGGATGGCTTTTCAGACATACTGCTTGTCACTACTGCAGGATAAAGTCCTTCATTCTTAACTGCTTTATAATAGTAATGATTTTCATTCTATATTTTTTTAAATGTTTATATGGAATAAGTGATATGTTTTCACTTAATGAAAGGGTCAAATATACAGAGCTATATAAACGTGTACTTTTTCAACATACACAAACAAAAGGACTTGTAAGTGCATAGTACAAACTTTCTGTTAAACGTTTTGAGAGTTTTTAATCCCAAGAGTTATTTCAGCCTCTGCAATAAACCCCTGCCCTGTAATTTAAAAAGAAGTCTTGATACTTTAAACTTTCCATCAACAATAATGAATAAATATAACCAAAATATTCCAGGATTTGAATGTTTGAACAGTTCTGCAGTCGCTGTTTGAAGAGTGTCTTTGCCAGATGATCCTGAAGAGGGTTCAGTGCTTGTCAGCCTCCTAAACCAGAGATTATGGCTGCTCAACAATATCCAAAGTGGCAACCAGGCCTGTTTGCTTGTAACCACAGTACTCCAAGATGTGGCTCTAGAGGTGCGTTTTCTAGCCTTATTTTTCAGTCTTCTGAAAGAAGTCCTCAAATTACAAACAAGGTGCAGGAGGATTACGGCTTCTCAACCAGCTCTTTCTATCACCAAAAAAAAAGCGTGGTGGAGGTTACACGTGCAGCACTGAGGCTCCAAAATACTCCCTTTGTGTCTGTTTATACATCCACAGGCTTTGAATATTTTACCTATGTCCTCTAGAGCCAGAAAATGTAAATAAAATTCTGCCTTGCCTGGACATGGATATGGCACAAACCTCTCTCTCTCTCTCCCTCTCCCTCTCCCTCTTTCTCAAAACTATTCTTCTCTTTCTCCCCTTCTCCCTCACAATACATCTTAAAGCTCTGCCAAGATATCTAGGTTACGGAATCTTAGATAAACTGCCTGATAGATATTGTTCCCTGTGGATTTTGGACCCATTAACAGGACAAATGATCTGCAATTAATGTGCTCGGAAGCCTTGATTTGGGGAAGGGGGGATGGGGGGTACATGAGGAGGAGAAGAAGGAAGAAAATGAAGATAATTTTACTGCCAGGGTTTTTTTTTTGTTGTTTTGTTGGGGTTTTTTTAAGGGTGTGTTTGCCTCTGCAGGTAGACTGTTATTTAACATAGCTGGGACTGACCTTTTGTTCTGGCTCCTCTTTATACTTGGATAAACTGACAAATTGCTCTGTGATCCTCAGATGAAACATGCAGTTCTATGCCCTACACATATACAATTTCTACGGTCATGCAGGTGTACTGATTGATACTTGTATATATAATTCCCATTTGTAATTAAAAAACAGACCTGCAAAGGCTTATAAAAATGACCTCAGTAACTAAAGGCACAGCAAAACTCAGATGCCACCCTTGTGTTTTACAGTCCTTATAATTAGCCTTTAACTGTCATGTGTTATTTTAATCCTGTTTACAAAATTGTACTTTTATCACTTAATTGTAAGTATAAAACTAATTATAACTATGATTATATATTATTGCTAATTATAAGCATAAAACTATTAAGACTGTTCTCCCTTTGTGTATTTTAATGCCTAAATTACGCTCTACTGAACTGAATCTTGTGTTTCTTCTTTTTTTGCCCCCACCCAATTGTTGGCTCGTGTAATTTTGGCACCTTTTCTTCTTACATCTCTAAAAATTCTACGAATAACTCAGTTCCCACCTTATTAATTCATTACTGCTACTATTTCATTCTAAGCAGTACAAAATCAACAATATGTATATGCACATATAATATATATATATATAAAAAAATATGCATCTTCTTGCCTCTTCCACACCAACATCTAGAAGCAGGGCTGTTTGCTTTTAATATAATCTTGAATGGTCCAGTGAAATTGAGAGAGAAAGAGAGACTGACTTTACTGTTCTATGGTTAGATCATGTATTTGAATCAAACATAAGAAAAATCTGAACCTTTAAAATTTCAGACCATGCAGGCGTCCTGGCTACAGGGCCATTAGCCATTCTGGGATCCTTTCTGATCCTTTCTGAATCTTTTTCTGGCCCCTGCTAGAGGATTTTTGATTAAAACATATGTCAGACAACACAGCATTTAAACAGAAAAGTGTTTTCTTGAAAAACTCCTGTTCAGCTGTGGTTGCCATGGATAAAGATGTAAATCTTTCATACATATAAAATCATACAGATCATCCAGCTCTTCTTTCTCTTCGCCCAGCATGTTTTTCACACCTATATGGGTATCATATAAAGACTCAACTCCAGCAATTAAGGACATGCTAAACTTCAGTATGTTACTTATTGTGCTGAAATTTTCAGATCTATCATTTCCAATGTCATTCTTACATATAGCCTCACACAGAGCTGCACCTCCAGACACATTAGCGATGGAGAGATGATATTCTACCCTCTCAGCCACCATTTGTTATCTTTACTAGTTCAGAATCCCTTGCCAAAAAGATTTAAATATGCCCTTGCAGAAATAACTTACTGATAATCTCTTCTATTCCTTTTTTTCAAAACTATTGAGTCCTACAGTTTCTTTGAGCACCACAACAACCCTGACTTCAAGGAGTAATTTTTCTTGTAATTTTTACAAATTACTTACACTCTTTAGGATTTCTTTTTCCACAGTTCAGAAGCTTATTGAAAACAAGATAATAAAAACCACAACCAAAACAACCTCATAAGGTTGGTAGACCTAAACATGGATTCTTAATTTATTATACAAACTATTAAAAACCTTGGCACTGAGAAATGTCTTGACAAAAGGACTGTGAACTTGCAAGTAACCTGCAGGTGTCATAACGTATTATTTACACTGTGATTTTGTTATTCACCTCATTTACACACAGATTAAGGTCTTGCAGTTTTTACACATCATTAACAAAATTCATTATACCCAATACCACTGGCTGCAAGCTGTCTGGGCCTGGGGCTTTAAGACAGATCTGTGTACCTTTGCTAGATGTAGCCCACTATAAAACTGTAAAATGCAGCCAGGTAGGGAATGCTTTACACTTTCCAGTCCTGAGAAACTGCTACCTGAGTTATTTCCAAATGTCCAATTAACCTACCAATTGACTCTTTACTCTTTCCTTGACACCTTATTCCTGTCTTTACTAGCCTTGTTTACTCAAGGATTTCTTCCTGTCTTCCATAAACACCATTTCTCTCTTGATTTTTCATGTTGCTTCACACATATTTGAACAAATGTCATTATTTTACTAATCGTCTGCATGGAGTGCTATGAGAATTTTAATTTCCTTTTTAAAATCTGCATAGTGTAAATCCACAGGACCTGTGAAAATCATTGGTTGCAGAACTGCAATAACTTCCAGTAATACTGCTGATATTTTGTATTTTGATGAACAACTTGTTCTCTCGCTGTGCCTGCCATTTGCTCCTTTCTTACCTTCAGATGTTTTGCAGTTCTCTGCTAATTCAGATGACCTTTTTCCTTGTTCCTACTACTAGCTTTTAAAGCCAGATGGTTTGCATAACCCATGAGAATATACTAATTTATGTTTCAGCACTTTGATTTCTCATCTTGTCCTTTCCATAGAATGCTTTTCCCTTCTTTTTTATTTCTCCCTTTTCAGTGCTCAGATTTCTTTCAGAGTTGTCAAAATTTATTTTCCTGAGGTGAAAGGACTTTTTGGGTTAGTGAAACCACTCCCTGGCAAGATGTATGCAACCATGTAATAGACCTCAAGGACAGAAATGCTTGAAAAGACCATCCAACCCTTTTGCAAATCCTGGGCCAGTGAACACCACCCAGTATCAATACATTTTTTTGAAATGTCCATTTTCTGAACCAAATATTGCCCTTTTTTTGTATCTGAGTCACCAACCTCAACCACAAAGGAAAGGCGGTGACTTTGTACCAGTTCTAAAAGCTGTGACTCCTTTTCCCCAGCACAGACATTCACATTTTTCATGCAGAGCAAAACTGAGAGAATAAGGAAAGTCTGCAAGTGTCTGTCGGGGCACCAGGAGCACTGTGCCCTCTACGAGCGCCCACCCAGAACCCCTGCGTGCAGACTGGGGCAAAGCTCTGACCTGTGTCCCCAGGCTTGGCTGACCACCCTGTGACTGTTCCCAGCTGCTTCCAATATGCTGGCTGGACTCCCTGTGTCCACCCTGGTGTGGACATGTTGGCATTGTTTTCTCATGTCACCTTTGAGGTGAGCAAGGCAAAGATACTGTGCTCTTCCAGGGTTAGTTTGTTCTGTGGGCTTTTGTTATTTAGATTTCTGGTCTATGGTAAAGCCGCTTCATGTATTACAATTTTTAGTCTTTTGAAACACCTTGGACATGAGTCTGTCATGACTGTACCTGGATAAAGTCAGGGATGAAGTGTGTCAGGAAGTATACTTAGAGCTGTTTACCTCAAGTATGAAGATCGAGAGAATATGAAACTTCAAGGAGGAATGAAGCAGATGCTGGGGTGACAGAGGTGGCCGGGACCAGTCGTCACCCGCCGTGGCGTGCAACTGGCTGTCCCAGTCAAAAATGCATCCCCTGCTACGAGGCACAGCAGCTGCGTTTTCATCTCCCTGACTGTCACTGCTGCATCAAAGGCTAAATGTTATTACACCCAGTTTGTGAGAAAACGAGAGCCTGTGAAAGAGGAGAGAGTTAGGAGTTTCATGCCTGAGCCTCCTGCTCCCTCCCTGCAGCCCAGGCCCAGTGCTCACACTCACATGGAGTGAATAGGAGACAGGTGGTGGAGGAGAGAAACACGTCACAGGTGAGGCCACCTCCAGGCAAACATACACAATACAGCTGCGAGAGGTGTTTACCTGAAGGCCCATAAAATCCTTCAGGATGGCAAGTAGTTTTGTCTGGAATTAAAAAGGCAGTAAATAAACCACTACTGAACAGGCCGCAGGGAGGGAGAACCCACCCAGGCAGCGTGTTTCAGGAGAAAACTTTGACAGAAGCTGAATTGGTTTTTCATAAATACAGGTGTGGGGAACAAGCACATTTACTTACTCTCTGCCCATTCTCAGCCATCTTGACCGAGGATTCAAAGGAGCAGCCTTTCTGCTGGGAAAGGTCCCCCCTGCCCATCGCAGGGGTCGGGCAGTGCCTTAAGGCGGAGCCTCCGCCGGGGTCAGCGACGGTTCAGGGGCCGGGGAACATGCCCTGCCCTCTCCTTGCCGGAGCTGGGGGACCCCTACCCCGCGACCCCAACACGGAGGGCAGTTCCCCTGCCTCGCGGCCGGGGAGCGGGAACCGGAGAGGCGGCGCTGCGGAGCGCGAGCGAGCCGCCCCTCTCCCCGGCCTGCTG
>VWZK01000331.1:2856-32625 GCA_013396935.1 Baryphthengus martii
AAGAAAAAGAAAGATATCTAATGAGTGCAGCATTTTGATGTTTTTTGTTTTGTAAGGCTGATAAATTACTGCTGTAAATGTATGAAAAATGTTTTTCTACACAATAACTGAATTTATGTATCTGGTTTTACTGTGAACTCTTAGGCATTTAATAGTCTTTTTCTTTAACTATTCAAAATAAAATGAAAGAAATACTAGAAATCTCATTTCCTTGTTCCAAGAACACTGGGAATGCAGAATAGCTTTTACTGTATGACACAAAACGTCTCCTTGTTATCACCTGGAAGAAAGATTCCTACAAAACTGCTAACTTCTCTTCAGACTTAGGTGTTGATTTAGACATAAGATTCACTTAAAATAATCTTTGGTATAATACGGTCCATGTGAAGTATGTGAAAGACAAGGCACCCAAACAAATGTTTGTTTGAACCATTTCAATAGAATTAAAAAAGGAATGGTGTAGATTCAGTTTTGGCTAGGAGCAAACATGATTAAAATTGATGAAGTTAGAACTTAGATTAATATATCTAATTACTGATAAAATATTTTCTTAAAAACTCAAGGATCGTACCTTGAAAAAAGCTCAGATTTCAGCCATAAGGGAGATATAAGGATGAAACTGAATTTTGTCCTGTATTTGTAATTGTGCTATAGCTGGATATTTGGGCTCTACCTGTGTGCACACCACATGCGCTTATTAATTCCCTGGCTGGTCCAGGATCTCACTGATACGTCTCCCTAGGTGTGATGATCAACTGCTTTGAGACAATTGATCAGCTTGAGACAAGGTGATTTCTGAGTTGTATCCACCTTCTTAGCAAAGTGTTTGGCTATTTGTTACAACAGCTTTTCAGGCAGGAATTTCAGAAAGTCCTGAAGGTTCCCCCAGGCAGACCCTGCTGAGTCTAGATCAATTTGTGTGCCGCAGTCTGCTGATGTTAATCAACATCAGAGCTGAGTGGAGAACCTGGCCATAGGTGGTTTCTACTGCAGAACTGGCCAAACTGGACATAGATAAGCTGCTTGTAAATCGTTAGCATAAACTGTTCTTGCAAATGTGGAAATAATCATGTAGGACAGTCTTTTGCACATAGCTAAGATCGATAGGAGAAGCTTTGTGCATTGGGTCAGATAACAAATAGTGATATGTCATGCATGGGCTGGAGCAGTCAAGTACAATCAAGCCAGACGGATATAAGAAATCAGCTGAAGGGAAGTTCGGGAAGTTTTCCCCAGTTCATCTGAAGTCACTGTTGAAAGGACATTTGTGAATAAGTCTTGTTGTCAGTCGGAGAGCAACTGACCCTTCCTATTGGAGAGATTTGATTGCCCACGTAAACATTACTCAGTGCAAAATTCTCAATAAAGTAGGGTGGGGGTTTTTTCAACACTCTCTGTAATTGCCTATGTGACAATACTGATAGCTATTGTGTTGTAATCCATCACAATGAACTGAGGAGTTTTTGCTAAGATTCTGAATGCTCTATGGCTGTAGAAATATTTATCCATGATAATATTGACTGCTTGACTAGCTTCATGCCCAGCATCAGTGGAAGAATGATCAATATTTACTGAATCATCTGGCTACTCCAAGACCAAATCACCTAATAGAATCTGCTGAATAAATGTTGCATTATTTCATTCTGAAAAATCTTATTCCACCATCCTTCAGGTTTTCTAGTGAGTAACAGGGTTTGTTATTAGCAGCTAAAGCCCTCAGAGAATGGTAATTAGTCTTTGGATGCTAACCACCTTCAAAACGTGGGTGATGGATAGCTGGAGAAATTGCATCAAGGAGGCCTGTTTGTTGCTGGAGTCATTCTGCAAACAAAGCCGAAAGGGCATTAGAAAGATGTTAAACAACAGCGGAAAGTGGATGGTAGAGCCAAAGGAATACAAATCCAGAACAGATCCATGCCTCTACAAAACTAATCAAAAAAGTTGAACTAAATTCTTTCATATGCTGTAATTCTGGCTTCATGAGTAGTAACACAGAGGACGATTGCTTATTCATAGACGTTAATTTGATTGAGTTACTATTAATGACACCTGAGGGGGAAGTTTTTATTACTGAAGTAAAAATGATAATCAGGAAGTACTGAGTGAGGAAAATTGGAGAGGAAGTGTCAAATTGCATTAAAAATGGCTTATCCTGTTGCCAAATGACTGGTACCTCAGAGACGAATCATGTTCAGTGCCTGCCAGTTTCTCAAAGCTGAAAATGTTCTTAGTCATACAAACTGAATTTGGGCATAAAAATAGGAATGATAATAGGGAACTAGTTAGGAATATTTCTGTAAATGTCTTCAAATCAATGATCTAATCCATGATCAAGATACTGAGCATGAGAAGTGCTTCTTCTAATGAAAAATGATATGCTAGACAGCAAACGAAAGCAAGTTTAAGATCTTTTTTCCCTGACTAATGAACAGATACTAGCTATTTTACATCAAACTGTATTAGACTTAGTTCACTGCTAGCTTACATAATTTAAGAAGTTCAGTTAAACATAACTAACTTCATGAGCACATTGGTAATACTTTAGCACTCTTTAGGGGACAACAGGAGCTAAAGGAATGTAGGAAAAAACTTGAGCCACACTCACTAGGTCCAGTTTTTCATGAACTTTATTGAGTCTATGCTCAAGTCCCATCTCTTACAGGGAGGGGAAGGGGAGGAGCAGGTCAGAAAGTTCTTCAACAGCAACTTTTAAAATAGAAAATATTCTATACCTACAGATCTAAATAATTTGCAAAGAGCCTTCCTAGGTCATTGATATTTTTTTTTTCAGGAAGTTCATAAAACCATGACAGACTTCCCTGAAATGAAAGAAAAATTTACAACATTTAAATACACTGAAAGAGACCATTCCTGGTAGTTCTTGGCCTATCAATCTGGCATCAGTCCCAGATAAAATAGTGCTAGACAGTATACCTTTACAGAAATGTCCATTACTATTGAATCTAAAGCAGTGATAATTTAATGGCAATATAATTAAACTTTGAGAAGACGTTGCTTTAACACTACATAACTTTCTCGTTAAGATTAAAAATGACACACAATCAAATTGTTCTACAATATATGGGTGAAAAATCTCTAAGTGGTGTGTCTCAAGCCTGAACTGTAAACTGGAAGAAATGATTCCCGTCTGAAATCTTTCCTGTTTCTTTGCCTCTTTCTAGAATTGGCTTAAGAAGACGTGTAGCACTGGTGAAGTTTAAAGTGATGGAAGTATTGGGAATATGGCAGTTGCTGGAAGAGAGAAGACAGCTGATGCAGAATGACCTGAATTGGTTTGGTATACTGAAAAGAGCAAAGGAAACTGTTGTTTAGTGTGAAATTCTTCCTCTGGAGGTAACGATAGTAAGGATGGAGAACCCTCTTCTATGGACTATCACCCAGATGTGAAATGAGTGTAATGTTGTGACCATAAGACTTTGGCTGTACACATCGGGAATTATCAAACATTGGGGGTACAACAGATACATCATCTGTGCGTTTGGTACCTATGGTTACTAATGGAGTGGAGTGTAAATGAATATTGACCCGGCCCAGTCGTGACCTGAAAACCACTTCCACTTGTCTGACTGACTTACTACATTTAGCTGTGCCACCATGGTGACATTAGAAGGTCTCAACACCATCATCCTCTGGGAGGCATTAGGTGCAGACTACAACAAATGATACACGTATAAAGAGTCCACGCTATATGGCTGTTAGGTCAGGCAGGTATGAGAATAGCAGAGGCAGGACGCTGGAAGTAGAGGGTGATACATTCAGAAGTGAAATAAAACATACGAACAGAGAAGATAATTAACTTTTTGCTCAGCATGACAAATATGGTGGTTGTCTACCCACTTTCAGGGACTTTAAAAATAAAGAATGAGTCTCCTCCTGAGAGTGCAGAAGCTAGTCCAAGCAGGAACATTTCACCAGACTCCCATGGCACAGAACCAGTCACAGACCACTGCAGTCCCTCCCAGCTTCATGATCTGGATTGGCAGCCGCATAAGTAAAAAAACTTTTCAAAAGATGAAAATCATCATGCTTTTATATTGACTTCTATAATAACAAAGTTTGGATCAAACATACCCATCAGAGTCTCCCAGTAAGCAAAGTAAGCTGTAGCTTACCAGAAAATTATCTGCATGTGAAAAAGAAAGCTTCTGGTTCTTGATTAACCTCAGAAGCTTAAATGATGTTATCCTGGTTTGAGTTAGAAAACAACTAAATCTGTTCAGTGATTTTACTTTTCAACTCAGTTTCTTATAAGTAACAGCACCTTCTGAAGTTAGTGGCACATTTTTGCTGGCCATGCCTGCTTCTAGCAGTGATAACGCTTGATGATTACAGTTACTATCCAGGATTGGTGTGTGCAGACCAAAGTCACTGCTCGATCTTGTGTACCATACTGGGGGGTGGAGAAAGTAAAAGGCTGCACCTGAGAGGAGGAGTGGACAGGACAGGTGACCCTAAACTGACCAGTAAGGGTTTCCATCCCATATGCATCACATTCAGTATAAAGCTGAAGGATCACGAGGATCAAGGTCTTCTTCAGTGCCTGGCTTCCAAGAGGACTCTGTCCATTCTGCCTATGACTGCAGTTTTTATATTCCTGAATCCAGCTCCTGAATATAGTTCCTGTCTGCCACTGAGTCCAGTCTGGGACTTCCCCAGTACCTGCACCACAGCATCAGTGGTGACAGTCAGGTAATTGCTGTCAGAGGGGGATGGGTTTGATACAGGTTTTGTATATATTTGTATATATTTCCTTTTATTAGTAGTATTTTCATTAAAGCTGTTCTAGTTTCCTTTTCTAATCAATAAGTCTCGCTCCCTTATTCCCTTTCTCGTCCCCTTTGGGAGGGAAAGAGGTTAACAGAGAGCGGCTGTTACAGGTCTAGCGGATGGACCTGACAAGTGGCAAATTATCGAAAGGTAAAAGCACAGCAAGAGAACTTGCATAATTTACACTCTTCAAATGGGTTCAATTTAGAAGGTTAATACACAATACATAGAAACCCCACAGGCATAGTGTCCTGTCACAGAACATTATCAAATGCCACATGTGACAGTCCGTGAGATGAAGGTCAAGAATTTATCACCCTTTCATTAAATAATCAGAATGAAAATCAAAGAACAATAAAAAAGAAGAAAATCAGCAGCTATAGTGGCAACAAGATTAAAACTAGCTCTTTCAGAAAGATTACTGGTAAAGTCCTCTAGATTTTAACAGTAAATGGCAAGCTTGTGGTTTTTCTTGGGGTTGAAAATCGTGAGCTACTTCCTCCAGTGTGATAACCTTTCCATTGTAATTTCCCTTTGAGCAAATTGATAATAGGAAAATAAGAGGGAAGATAATCTCGACCTGATGTGCTTTGCCCATTCTCTATCTTGCTCGATGCTCAAGATTCTGTTTTCAAATGAGAAAAAAAGCCCTTCTTTCATTTGGAAACTCACGAGCTATTTGGCTTTAAATCACAGGAGGTACAGCAACTTCAATGATTCCAGTAGTTTGCATTGTGTGGATAATTATGTATTTCCTATGAGAAAATGAAATTATTACTTGGTTTAATATGTTATTTCTTAATTCAAGGGCAGGTTTTCATTTTCAAGCTTTATTGCAACGAATGATTTTTTCATTGACTTTTCCTTTTTACTTTCCTCCCCTGTTCTTCTCTCCTTTCCTTTTTATTATGTCACCAGGAGAGCTAGATCTATTTTGGCTGCTCAGACACTGTGATACAAAGAAAAGAGGAGGTATCTTCTTCTTTGAATTATATGGTGACTAAAATAAACATACAAATTTCATCTGCCTGTAGACCTTCAATGATGCTTACAGATGAAATAAATTCTAAATCTCTTTCCTTACTGTGAAAGTCAGAAAGCATCAATTTTTCCATATACGTTGCCCTATGTTTGAATATATATAGTGATTATGTGTGTGTGTATATATATGTTTAATAATATATATAGTGATAATACAACTGTGTCTAAAATAAAGGCAGAGTTCTAGCAATTCTGGCAACAAATCCAGTCACATAATAATGTAATTGTTTTATATATTCGTCTTTTGCTAGGCTTTGATTCTATTTAAAGGAAAATAATATATTCCTCTGCTGCACAGCAACAGAGGAAGTTGGGAGTAACAGAATGTTCTATTAACTGAACTAATGGAGCAGCTCTTTCTGCTAAACTTGTGTAACTCTTTAGAAACATCATGTGCTGCTTGTTCGCTTTCAGTCTCTTTCCTAATCATTTTAGCAAGTCAATTAAGGTCCCTTCTTCTTTAAGGATGTTTCCCTACATCACAGTCTTGAAGCCTCACTAGCTGCTAATTGCAGTGATTGCAAATATGTTGACACCAAAGCTTGGTGAGTGCTGAAAAGAAATCTGCAAATATTTATTTGACTTAGTAAGCACATTTGCTTTGGCAGTGCTCACACCCCTTGGAGATTTTCTTTCTCTAGCAAGTTCTTAACGGCAAGGATAGTTGCAAAGCAATGTATTTGAAATAAATGCCGCTAATTTCTTAGAAGCCAATTTCGAAATCAAAATGGTAAATATTATTGCTGTAAAACTGGTTCTTATGCAGACTGTTGGGCCTAGTGAAGCTTGTGTGCTAACCTGTAGATGAAATAGTTTCTGAGTTTTCAACAATGCCTATGAGAGATCAGTAAAAGCGCCAGTTCACACCAGCAAAAAGCTTAACTGCTAAGCCATATCCGTAGAGCCATCTGGGCATCATTACTTGAGATGTGCACGGTTTGTCCTTGGGGAAATGAGGGTTTTAAATGCCAAAAAGAATGTACTGTGCTACCGTATAAAATATACGCTAAACTGTTTTACCATTCTCGTCTATCTTTCCTTTTGGAAGCTGCAGAGCCCTGCAGTGATCAGTTTATTAGTGAACCTTTGTGAAAAATAGTGCTCAAAAGATTCCTATCGCTTTGTGTCTTCCAAAACTCCTCCAATGTTTCTCTTGCAGGATTTTTGCTGTCGGCCCTACGTGCTTGAGAACGTAGCAGTAAGAAAATACGCTAATGAAGTTGAAAGGTAAGAGAGACACAGGTGAGGACGTAACAGGAAAGAAAGGAAATAACCTTTATTTCTAAAGAACTGTTTTTTTGTAAAGAGGGAAACAAATAGATGGATTTGTCATTTTTGACCAGGAAATTTCAAACTTGTACGTAGAAACCCTGAAAGGCTGGTCAATGAAGTTTAAATATTATCAAAATTGCGAAGCCTACATTTTTAGATGCCCTTCCACCCCTGGTCCATTATTTGAAGTTTAAAATCACTGTCGAGAATATTACGCATCAAGATGAAGCACGGTAACAAGACTAAGCATGGGAAATAAAAGTACTTTTTATTTCCAATTCATCTTTATTGTATATTGCAATGAAAGGGAAAAAATAGCATATTAGTTATCTGCAGCATTTCATCTTGCACTGCTCTTTAGGCTTAATTTACTGAATCCTACTTTGATGAAGTTACATTAAAAAAATATCCAATTTTAAAGCTATTGATACTCAACCTTACAGAAATTGTACTTCAAGTAGTTTTCTCTTTTAGATGGGTGCAAAATGTAAGATGTTGACAAAGCTCTAGAAAGAATTTAAGGCAGAAGAGGGACTTACCTTCCTTTGGAAAATAGAATGATTGCCACATATTTTTTTTTCCCTTTCCTTTGCCTCAGTCTCTGCTATTTAAAGTTTCCGTGTGTTGTTAGACAAAAATCTTAGATGAGTTTATTGTCAGTGTATACAGCTTTCCCTAAAGTATTATAACAAGAAAGCAAATCACCTGCAATGTTTGCAAGCAATTTAGTGTTGCTGTGTGTGTATTCAGTGTCTTACAAAATGCAGTTAATTGTTTTAATGGTTTATATAGCAGGAGCTGATTAAACATGCAGATGTATCACTGTAATTAAGCTGGTTCTGCTCTGAACTTGACACATATCAGGTCTAATCACTGGTGGTTGTAAGCGCTACTTGCACCTGGTGAAAGAAATGGATTAATATCTTACAGAAGCTTGAAGCTTGGGAGAGGGAATTTTTACTAGGTTCATGGAAAACTCTCACCTTAGCATAAAACGGTGCGAACAGCAGAGTGTACTTCCTTTACAGAACTCTCAAACTAAGAATAAGAATGGTGGTTCTCTTTTTTTCTTTTTTTTTTTTTACTTCTTTCACTGACGTGCAAAATTTTATTAAGGGACTCTTTGTCCTGAAGATCATACCTTTGAAGTATACAAGACAGGCAAAGTGTGGCAGAAAGGAAGAACCGTTATAACTAATTTACAGGAAACTGAAGCTCAAAGACATTAACTTTTTCCAAGATCAGACAGGAGGCTAGAACTCTGAATCAAGGTATGGACCTTAAGGGCAAGATGTTCCTTTTGGATTTGTTTCCTTAAATATTGGAAAGAAAATGTTTGTGATCTCTAGATCTGACAGAGCAGAGATAGTTCTCCCTTTGCAAATCTCCATGGAAACTCATGACACAGGTTGAAATGGAGACTGCAAAGCAAAAGTAGTGCAGCTCTAGGCTGTTTAACTGTAGCAAAAACTTTCCTGTGTAGTAACATCTCCTTAAAAGTGGATTAGGAACTGTGAATAAAGGAAGTGCCTTTTTCAAGACTAAAGGCAGAACTTCCGTTGTTAGTGAAATGTTCTCGCAGCATCTGTTGTTGAGTTATCAGATTTTAAAGGCTGAAAAGTAGGGCCAAATCGAGGAGAAGAATCACTGTCAGAATAGACAGAATTTTCTTACTACAATTGTGCATGCATAATTTATTCTCTATTCTTCTGGATGCCCAGCAACCAGAAAAAGCAGAGGAAGTCTTAACTGAGACTTCTCAAATGCTGGGATACAGCATTTGCTATATAGAATGAAGGTTTTGAGTTAAAAGGGTTGTCTGGCCAACCTCCTTCAACTTTCTTCTGGAGTTCTGGGGCATAAAGGACAGACTCAACGTATTGTGGGTGCAGTTCCACGAGGGAGAAATGTTGTAGTTATCATATGTCTAAGATTTGAAGGTAGCATTAGGCATTCTGGTCCTTTCTATACAAAAGTAAATACCTCAGCGACTGATGTTGCTTCTGTCTGTTCAGACATGTCTTAATTTAAATCATAATTTTTAGATCCTAAGAAATAGAGAATTGAGCCTTATCTGTTCTAAACTGAGTGTGGAAATTTAATTTGGTTTGAGTTGATAATGCTGCTTTGTCAGTTCTGCCAAGACTCAAACATGTATTTATAGTTTACACATTAAAGCGACGTTATTTATCTTCATTGTTATGCTATTACCCTTATATTCTGACAATAAAATAATGGCTAATAAAGTTGTCCTTTAATTATGTTTTGATTTAATGTTTTGTAGCTCATTTAAGACATGCAGATTTGCTATTTGCTTATGTTTATTTTTTCTATAAACTTACAGTTATGTTCTGTGTGTTCTGTTTACCGAGAAGCGATGTGAACTGTAAATGCCAGTTTGCTTTCTGATGTGCTTTTTTTGCATTTTAAGTTAAGTCTAAGAGTGCTTAGGGTTGCAGCTCTGAATTTATCCTCAAGGATATAATCAATATTTGTGCAGTGGTCCTGATTCTGCAGATATGCCTGTTAAGTGCTTAATATTCCTGCATTTAAAATTCATACCTTCAAGTATTTTTTGAAAGAATGGTCTTGGCACATGCCAAAACATACACAAAGTGATAATGAACATATAATCACTCTAAAAAGCTCAGAGATCACTCTCATTGCAGGAAACTATTTGAAAGTATTACCCTAAATTAATGAGACTTGCACTGAAGTAGAACTGACATCCTTACTAATGGCAAATGGAATCATGATCATTAGTCTCACACATTGAATAAGAAATCTGCCCATTATAGTTTAAGAATATGGGACAGGCAAGTCTCCTGATAATACGTTCACAAGCAGAGGAGCTGTGTGCAAACTTACTAGTTGACTGTCCCTGCTGGGAGGGTGCCACGTATAATGATGACATTGTGTCCAGGCACAGTTAGACTTAAGTGGGGCATCGCTCCCTGCAAGCTTTGAGGTATAATCTACCTAGGGAAGCTCCTTTGAATTTTAAAGGAGTAGGTGATAGTTTTACTTTCTTGTTTTAGGAACACAGACTTTGTAGTCAAGGAGAGGACCCTCCTACAGAGAGCAAGTCAGAGCAGGAGCTAAATTCAAGTGGTCTGAAATTTCTCTTTGGAAAAACTCATCTCCAGCTATATGGAAGCCAGGCAAGAGCAGGCCTTGAGCTGGGCAGCTGAAGTGCAGTGTTGAAATACTCTGCTGCATGCCTTGGCTAAAGCTAGAATTTCCATTGAAACATCTCAGTGAGAGAACAAAATCTTTCAAACAACTTTACTCATTCAAGTGAACCCATAGGTTGTGTTACAGCAGGAAGCTATAGGCTTCTGGCTTTGGGCAAGAAACTGCTCCTGTTGGGGTCCTCCCAGACTACAAGGAAGACAGAACCTGCAAGCCCAGCTGAGCGTGCCTGGCAGCAGCTGCAGTACTTGCAGGCTCTCACTCGATCTGCTGCCAGTTCGGAAATAAATGAGTTGTTCTCTCTTTGCATTTGCACAGAACAGCTTGAAATTTGACCTCTTCTACAAGAAAGGTTTATTTAAGAAGTAAAGCAATGTGAAATTTTAAGGTGCAAATTGCAATTCTGCTTTATTTTTTTTTAGGAACGCAGCATTACTAAGTGAGAAATAGGGTCAGAAAAAAAAGCAGAATCTTGACTCTTCTTAATGGTCAGTCCTGTGGACATTTGCCAGAAAAAGTGCTTTCCAGTCTATACATAAACTTTCTCCTCTCTGCTCTCACTGCTTTTCCTATATCTTGAGATGTGTTATTCTATGGTTACTCATTTCCAACAGAGGAGACTCAATCAGAAGCAGCTTCTTGTTTTATTCCATGGACTTCACAATCTCCCCTTCCAAATTCCCCCTCCCAAACCCCCCACCCGCCTTTTTCTTTACAGATGGGTTATGTTGTTTTTGTCTAGCATTGCAGCTGTTGATATTTCCCTTTATGGGAAATTCTTTGACTTTTTTTTTCTGTCTCATGTTGGTTTTGTGGTAACTTGCCCAGAGTGGGAGTTGGAACAAATTCATTTTCCTGAAATGTAGTGATGGGAGGGCTGCACCAGAAGATGAGAGAGAATATGAGAGGATCTCTATTACTGTGTTTATAGCTACCTGTCGCTATTGATCATTAACTAATCTTACTGGAAGTATGGCTTAAATTTTCTTTTTTCAATGTGGGGATTAAACAGCGTTGCCAGCGCACATTTTTCTCTGTCAGACATTACAGTAAGTGGCACGCCAAAGTTTGAAAGCCATCTCCTCAGATTGCTGTTTAAAAAGGACTTTTGAATGACTCAGCTGGAGATTTCATGCTTACTGGCATTGAAAAACTGGAATTCAACACTTTCAGCTGACGTGAAAGGCTGCATAAAGGTTATAAAATAGACAAAAGAATTCAGCTGTTTGAAAGTGAAAAAAAACCAAACCAAACAACCAAGAGTAGAGAGTGGTGGGGAAAGGGAGGTGCTTGCTTTTGAAAAGGCTTGAATTGCAGCTTCTATTTAGCATGCAACACATTGTTAAAACAGCCACCCTTCCCACCTCCCAACCAAAAGAGAAAACATTTTGTCTCTACCTGGATCGAGGTAGCACTGAAGGCCAGGCGGTTGGATCTTTTCTGAGGTCAGCAGTACCCCAGGCTTTTCTACCAACCTGCACTAAGCACCTAACACATCCTGAAAGAAAAAGGGTGAAAATTAATTTGGAAGAGACAGACAAGTGCCTGGAGATTTGGGAGTGAAGCTTGAACTGTGTATATAAAACGTTCAAAAGCAAAGGGCAACATCTTAAAATCAGTGGGAGGAATAGTGTATGTTTTTGTTTTGCCAGGGATAGCTGCGAGACTTTCTGTGTGCTGAATGTCTTTTCTGGTTTGGATCCATGGGGCATTTATTTCTAATGTTCCTAAGGCCAGAGCCTAGTGCTCAGTGTAAGAAAAGCAGGTGACAAATGACCAGAGGTGGCAAAACGTCTGTGATCTTGTTGCTTAGCCAGACATTTGTCTCCAGTGCAGCAACGCGGGCGTCTGGCTGCCTCATCAGAGGGTGGGAGAGCCAGACTGTGGACGAGGTGCCAACTGGTATTCCCTTTGTGCGCATGCCCTTGGCTGACTGGGTTTCTGTCCCGCTCTGCCTTCCCCCCTGTGCCTCCCTGTGCTGTGAGAGTGGTCCCCTGGAATAAGGCAGGTTCCTCCTGCAGCTACAAGGCCCAGCCAGCACCAGGCACTTTAGAAGTTACTTGGTCCCCTTTGAACCAGCAGCTGCACTGAAGAACTGCTACAGGGAAATGCTATCTGAGCATAGTTCGTGGAAGTTCAGTGGCCTCTGTTATATAATTGTCAATCACAACCCTCCACAGGAACTGGAGGATGTTATTTGGACATGATTTATCATTGGACGGGAGAGCTGCCCTGTCAGGTGCTGGGGTGTTTGCAGCCAGTTGGGTTGCGTTGATTTATGAAGGTTTTTTGTTTTTTTTTTAAGTTGTTCTGGTTGTAGGGTATTACAAAGCTGAATAATGACACATAAAATTCTCTAAGAAATATTGGAAGGAAAAGGTGCTTCATCTGAGGGGAAGCAGTGTGGGAAGGACTTCGTCTCCAAGAGCTGTGGGAGCAAGAGGTTCGCATTGCTGACACCTCTTGCCATCAGATGTCTGTCTTGCAGCTTGCAGCAGGCTCCAGACAGTGCAGCTGTCTACTTTTACGGTGCTGCAGTTCGTGTGTGAAAATCTCAGTAAATCCCCAGTCCCTCCTCGTTTTCCCTCCACAGTTAGGGTTTTCTGTGACTGGGTTTTGTAGGGTTACTGACTTGTGGCGTTGTGAGGCCCAGTGGGGAGTGGCTGAAGGCCACAAGTACGTGTGCAGGAGCCATACCTCCCCCTCAGAGGTTCCTGGAGAAAGAGCTGCCCTGTCTGCTCTCCTCCCTCTGTACACAAAATCAAATAAGGAGCTTTGGTGACACTGGTAGCTTCTCAATAGTGAAACGAGAATTATTTAGTAAATAATACTAAATGCTACTTCAGTAGTAGCATTTCAGAAGGTTGATGCATGTTCTCTACTCAAAACCAGTTGGTTAACTAAGATGTCTGTCACTCCTGCATGTTCCTCAGCTGGTATTTAGGTGTGATGTGCACCTGTAATCCAGCTGGGAGATACAAGGTTCCAAAGCAAACTCCCCAAACAGCAGAAAACTATCCTGAGTTTAAGAGTTGTATTTCTTTTAGGTCTTACAGGTTTCTTTTAGTTTTGGTTTTTTTGTGTGTGTTTGTTTGGAGTTGTTTTTTTTTAAGGTTTTAGATTTGATTGATTTGCTGAACAGCAATAAAGAAATGTTCCAACTGCCTTCCGATAAATGAGAATGAATACATAGAGTACAAAGAAGTGTTAGCAATCTTTCCAGAGCTACCCCAGTGTAGGGCAGCATATATAAGAAAAATGCAAGTTAAAGATTAGAGTATACACAAAGGAAACTTGCCCTCACAGAAGAAATACTGTTACAGGTGAAAGAAAATATGAGAAGTTATGCAACTTTCCAGTAAAAAACCCAAAGCTTGTAGAGACAAAACAAATAACAGCAAACTATTGAAAGTTATAATAAATGCAAAGGTTATTTCAAAAAGAGAGGTCCAACTGTAAATTTGGAATAGGCGGTTTCTTTCATATTGCAAGAATGAATGAGGGAGGCAAGAGTGGCAGGAGATCAAAGGGCACTTAGAGGATGTACTGAGCGAACGAGGGAGAGACAGGCAAGACAGAAAGCAGGATCAAAGGACACTAATGATAAAGCAGCTCTGCTTGCCATCTCCTATAAAGAAACACAGTGAGTCAGCAGAAGTTCAGAGAGTATTAAAAGAAAAAAAAATCTAAAAAGAGATCACATTAGAAGCAAGCTACATGTATTTCCTGACCATCAGGGGATGAAATAATAATGTGATGTGGGCAACATTCATGCACAAGTTTGTTGAGTGCAGGTGCCTTTAGCTTTCAAACTATGGATTAAAAAGCTTTTAAGGGAGTAGCTTGAACAAAAGTAAAGCAGCCAGTGCATTAAATGATGGTCTCATTATGGGGCTTGGTGGAGCCTTGTCTAGAGTGCTTTGAGTTCAGTTCTATTCTGAGCTAACACCCTGCTGTCAGTAAATAGAAATGGTGCCTGTATTTATTTCTTTTGTTCTTTTGTTTTCCTCTGGGGCAATGCAGAAATATTATTACTATTGTCTACTTCTGGAAAGTAAAACCAATTCTGATGAGTCTATTGATTCGGTAGGGGATGTGCCATTGAATGAGTGATGAAAAGATGTTTCAAACTATACTCTGGAAATGCATTTAATTAAGAGTATTAAACACTCAATTAGAATAATTAGGAAATCGCTCACTATAATATTTAACACTTAAGTAGTATTTGTCATCCATCAATCTCAGAGGACTTCCTGCATAGTATATGTAGTATCCTTATAGTACGCTTACTGCAATTTTTCAGAGGTCTATTTGTGCCCGAGTCAGTGAGTGACATGTGTAGGGCTATGCCACAAATCCAGTGGAAAGCTGGGAATATAATTCATGTCTGAGACTTGAAAGAGAGGAGAGAAATGAGCCATTTCAGACAATTCACAATGGTACACTTTATGAAGTCTAGAAAGAGAATTATTGTAGGGGAACATTATCGACTGCCTCTGGAATGGGGAAAAGAGAAGAAAAACCAGCATGACATATCTTTCCTGAAACACAGATTTCAGTATCTTTACACCTCTCTCCATCACAGACATTAGTATGGCATGGTGGAGAGGTGAAACTTCTCAGGGAATTCATCACACTGTTCCTTGATATAAAATCTGTGTTTTCCATTGCCCTAGGAGATTGATGGGATAGGTGCTCCTGCAACTAGCCTCCATATGTAGAAAACCCTGGACAAAGATTCCTGTTTTCAGGAGGTGTATAGTAAAAATTGGCATGAAGCTGCCAGTAACAGCAAGGTGAGGGATGTATACTGCAAGGTGCTGGGTCAGCCCCTCAGTTGGCGTCAATCCGTGTAGCTGAGGATCTTCTTGTTTCTCTTGTACTGAATTCCACTAAATCTTAGGATTTGCTAAAAAGGAGTGAAGCTTACTCCTTGTCAAGCTGTTTGCTGAATAGGTGCAGTTAATCAATGAGTGCTTGCTTGAGAGCCCCATTCTTTTGTGCTGCCATTTCCCGATGTGTCCCTCGACGAATTTTTGTGATATGATAAATATAATCATGGAACCTTATGTCTTCATTGCTTTCTGCTCAATTTATTGTAGCTGGCTTGGTTTTTGGTACTACCCTGGATTTTTTTCTTGCTCCTTTTCTTCTTGTTGAATACAGTGTGAAATGAAAAGAGTTTGAACTAGACCTAGAAATACAGAACTTCCTTAGCAGTTATTCTGCTGATTTATCTCTCTCAATTTTAATGCAGTTGGGCTCCCTTCTTTTTATCCCTAATTATTGCTCTAGTGCTTTTACATCTCTTTTTCCTTATCTGCTTAAAAAATGTAGTTCTTGATTGCCTGATTTGACTGTATTTTCACCCTAGGAATTTCTTCAACTGGTTTAGCAAACAATTTCTGTTTACATATTTAGAGGAGTATACTCCATTTTATTACCTCTTTCCATAGTCTTGAGAGAAATCTCCTCATGTTTTCTATGTCAAGCTTAAGATTGTATCTCTAGCATCCACATTTTCCTATACTTGGGATTTTTGGCAGAAGGTTGAAAGTACCAGAATTGCCAGATGACACCAAACCATTTTTATTTAATGAGTCACATTTATAAAAGCATGGGTGAAAACCAAGCAATTTTCAGTCCTTATAAAATTGAATTTATTTTTCTGTTGAATGATGTCCCTCAGTTTGTTGATCAAGTTGCATGATGATTCTTGAAAGATGCGAATCTGCCTAAAGCACCTTGCTTGTTTATGGTTCTACCTCTTTAAGTGAAACGAAACTCAGTGAATTAAAAGTTTTAGCTTGAATGGGAACTTAAATGTCAGATCTTGAAATTTTAGCTCACTTTTAGCACTGTCAGACATCGCAGTAATGAGAATCGAGACTTCCAAGACTTGGGAAATTTTTAATCACTGGAATTGTGACAAAAGATATTGTACAATTTTATATATTTCGTACAATTTATACATTTAAGGTACGATAATGCTATAAGACAAATGACACTTTCTGAAGATGAAGGGAAGGAGTTATATCCCCTTTTACATGCAGGTGCCATATGGTGCAGTCTCATACATTGCTATGCCAAAATGATTGCTTTCCAGAATTATATTATGGACTTGCAATAAAAGTAGTCTTTGACAAGCCATGTGTGGAGGCATTAAAAGAGGATAAATGAGCTTCAGTAGAAAAAGTGAAACAACTTATTCCAGTTGTGTGTGAATAATTGCAATTAAATTTATAATACACCCTAAACCCATGGCAGTTTTAAAGTTTTGCGAATGTTAAAGGTGTTTATAATTCATCTGCAGTCTCCTGTGTGCCCATCAGTACTGGTTGGCAGACTTGGATTTCACCTGTTTATGGCCCACTGCTGAAGCTCTTATGGTGCTCCATGTCTGCACATCCTGGTCAGAAACAGCTGAAGGTTAGGAGGTATGTTCCACATCATAGAGCGTGAACAGAGGAAAGGATGCTTTGACTCTTCATGTTCAGATCATCAGAAAATATATACCTTCCTTCTTAAACTTTAGCCTTCCGTGCTTTCTGATGTTTTAATTTTCTTTGTGACCCTATCTCTGTCATTCTAGAGCACTGAAAGCAACGTCACCATTTGGATCCCGTCGCTTATTCTGACATGATTAATGTAGTACTCCCCAAACCATTGTTTCTTCTTGTTTTGGAGTGTGGGCTTCAGACCTTCTGTCTCAGATGACAAGAAACAGGGCACATTTGCCAGCAGTTCCGGCTGTTGCTATGTGGAGAGAAATGGAAGGAAAGAATCTGGAGAAAGAGGCTTGCAATGCCCCCATATTCTTTAAAGCAGTAGTTACTGAGACTGATTTATGAAGAACACTGCAGAGTTTGTTCTCAGGAGCAGGAAGGGGAAAGGCTACTGACATATTGTTTAAAACCAGCTCCTTTTAGGTTCATCAGCATTTTAACTGCGATACTCTAAGAACTGTGTGAAATCTTCGCACCACTGAGTGCTGGATCCTGTTTCTTGAGGATTCTGAGCATTGTAGAGAGCTTTTGGAGCTTCCAACTCAAAGAATGTAAACCAAATTCCCTTCCCCCTCTAGCTGGGAAAAACAATGTTCCTAATGGTAAGAAGAGATCTGAGGTAGGGTGTCAGGGTATATTTCTGCTTTACACTAGACATATGTAAATGATATTCCCTGAAAGATTCCCTGAGATTAACGTGTCCAGTGTAATCACTGATGATGCACTCATTGCATTTCTGCTTGCCAGAATCATCCGTGGAATAAAAATCAGTCAAGTAATAGAAAATCACTCCAGATGTTTTAAAAGAGAGCTATTTATTGGTACTGTGAAATGAATAGAACATGACACAGTGTGTTGTGAAGTTAGAAAAATCCGTTTTGGCCAGGTTCCACGCTTGAAGGCAGAAAGCAAATGGAGACAGGCCAGTTGACACTGCCTGAGGATTTGGCCTTTGGATGAAGAAAAAAAAAACAACAAAACTGAGAAAAAAATGTACCTACTAAAGCTAAATGGACATATTACAGCTAAACTAGCATTTGCTAAAGTGAGTACAGAGGGAAAGTAATAGTGCTAGAGCTACAAAAGAGATCTAATATGGGGATTGAAATTGAACTGTACAAATTTATTGATAGTACATTATCAGCCCAAGGTACTTTTTGATCATAGCCTCACTGCTTAAAATGAAGATGATTTATATTTTTACCAGTCTTTGGAATGAGGGATATTTTATCAGTACTGGGAGACCTTCACCTGTGTGAGAGACCAGAAACCTAATTTCTGGATCATGGACACCCCCTTCACTCCCTCTTATACATCTCCACTTTTATTAGTGACACCACAGCTTATAGCACGAAGAGCTGCTATTGAAATCCTTAGCAGTTTTAAAAATGAGCAGGATTAATTGTGAACATGCTTCCCCTGAAAAGACAAAAATCTTACCCTGGCTGCTCAAGGATCACTGTGAGCACTGGAGAAGAGATCTCAAAATCTGTTCTCAGTGACTTTTTGTGAAATGCCACAGACACAAAACAGGCTCTGTATGGAATTCCTGGGATAAGCATAATTTTCTTTTATGCATGCAACTTTACCAGTTTGTGCTGATCTGTGAAGTAATGGATTTGGTTCATTTTTAACTGTCAAAATGCTAAATGACATCACATTTATGATCCTAAAACTATAATCAAGAAGGGTTTGAATCAACTAGCTAGCTGCTAATATGCAGCAGAGGCTTGAGAGTTGAGTTGCATGAGAAAAACTATAATTTCAGTGTATACATTTTTTCTTTACACAGTCTGTTTGTGTAGCTTTATTTTTAGTGGTTTCAGAGCCAAACTCACTGCTTGTGCCATGATTTGCAATCAAACCCCTGGATAGGGGGCAGTATTTTTTTTGAAAAAACATGATTGGAGTTGTCTTGCAATCAGATGCATGTCATAAATGGCTTGAGTTGGAAGGGACCTTAAAGATCATCTAATTCCAACCCCCCTGCCATGGGCAGGGACACCTCCCACTAGACCAAGTTGTTCAGAGCCTCATCCAGCTTGGTCTTAAACACTTCCAGGGATGAGGGGTCCACAGCTTCTCTGGGCAACCTGTTCCAGTGTCTCACCACCCCCACAGTAAAGAACTTCTTCCTAATGTCTAAACTAAAAAGCAAAACAGAGTAACTGTAGTAAAATTAAATGAAACTAAATTACGAGCTTAAGAAAGACAAAAATATGGGAAAGGTAACGATGAAAAACTCCTCTGAAGCTTTATGGAATATTTTCTAATGACGACAATATGTCTTACTGATAAGCACTGTGAGATAATTTTGCATTGCTATATGTATATAATATTATGAACAAAACAGATTATAAAGCAATATTCTTGTAGAATAATTATCCTTGCCATTAGATGTGTTTATTCATCTAGATCTTTGCTTTCATGAGTTTCTGTGACAATAATACCAAGCACAATGTCCTGGTTTGAGTTAGAACAGAACTAATTTTGTTCAGTGCTTTTACTTTTCAGTGATGTTCTTCTAACTAACTGCACTTTCTGAAGTTAGTGGCACATTTTTGCTGGCTGTGCCTGCTTCTAGCAGTGGTAACACTTGATGATTACAGTTACTATCAAGGATTGGTGTGTGCAGACCAAGGTCACTGCTGGATCTTGTGTACCACGTTGGGGGGTGGAGAAAGTAAAAGGCTGCTCCTGAGGGGAGGAGTGGACAGGACAGGTGACCCTAAACTGACTAGCAAGGGATTCCAGCTGATATACGTCATAAAGCTGAGGGATCACGAGGGTCAGGCTCTCAGCTCTTCCTCTCTTCTTTAACAGCTGGCTTCTGAGGAGGACTCTGTCTATTCTGCCTTTGATCCTGATCCGTGTGTTCCTGAATCCAGTACCAGAATACAGCTCCTAAACCCATCTGCTGCTGGGCCCAGTCTGGAATTAACCCCGTCCCTGCTCCACAGCATCGGTGGTGACGGTGACGTAATTGCCATTGGTGGGGCGGGGTTGGGTTCAATACTGGGTTTGCATCTATTTGTATACATTCCACTTTATTATTATTTTCATTTTCATTCAAGCCGCTCTAATTTTCTTTTCTAATCAATAAGCGTCTCTCCCTTATTCCCTTTCTCTTCCTCTTTGGGGAAGGAGAGAGGTTAACAGAGAGTGTGTGTTATAGGTCTAGCAGACTGCCCTGACACACACCTTCCTTTGTAGGAAAAGGGGGTAATAAACCTTCTGCCCAAAACAGCACAACAGGAATGTTCTCCATAATCCATTGTTTATATACGTTTATATATGACCTTCTTTGCTACCCTTGTCTGGACATTTCTAATGGTTTGTTTCTGCTACAGATTGTTTTTAAATAGTTGTAAGAAATGAAGTTAGTTCCACCTGCCCTGTTCTCAAAGGCATAATTTATGTTAAGTATGTTTAAAAAACCTTCAGATGAACTTGAAAAACTTGTGCTGAAGTATTAAAAAGAGTCAAATTTTCCCCACATGGACATTACAGAAGAAATAAGTGAGAAACATATACCCAAGGTATAAATTTGTATCTTTTGGGACCATTTTATTCCTTTCCTATTATGTTTTATTTATTCCTTCTTTCTTTATCTCCACAGTTTTTATTTGGATTACAAACAGATAGTGGAGAAAATGTATATGTGAATAATTTTAGAAACAATAAAGGTTATAAAAACTGTTTAAAATTTAGGACAAAAAAAAAAAACAACCACAGGTGCCTTGAAATTGGAAAAACATCGACATCGTAGCCAGCTGCTTGTGAAAACTCAGCAGCAATGGTCTTTTCTATTTGTAAGAGCTACTAAACCGTGTGACTCCCAGGGTAGAAATAATAAATTAGTTTATCTCAGTGACAGTCTAAAAGATTGATATTTTAGAGCTTTAGCAACTTAGCAGAGGGGTGTCTGTTTAGAATACCGGTGTTTTCCACCTTTTTCTTTTGCTTCTGCTGCAGAATCTAAGCTTTTCTTAGCAATGAACGGATTTGCACCCTTTTTGAATCATTGGCAGGAGGGGATTTACTCCCTTCTTGTTTTCAGTCTTAATGCTGTCAGAGTATTTAATCTACTTCACCTTTCCACACTGAATGAAGATTAAAATTCTACTGCTCACTAAAACCTTAAAATCAAAAAGTAAACTTCAGAACACGGATTTTTAACTTGAGTTTACCCAAAATTCCAATAGTTGAGTATATTTTCCATAATTTATAAGGCAAATACTTGATAATTTGGGCAATACTTGGCAAAAATGTCTATCAGCAGAGGTAAAAAAATACTAACTGATTAAATATAGATGGTTCAAATGTCATTGTGAAGAGCTCAAGACCTTTTCTGAGAAGGGACTACAATGGGTAGACAGGAAATCTAACATTTAAATCTGAGGTATAACTGTGGCATGACTGGATTAGGTCTCGATTGGCACTGATCAGTGCCTCTTTCCTGAGAGTTAGTCCACAGAAAACAGTGACAGAAGTGACTGGATCGTTCCGAACCCGTGAATTCAGATATGTCTGAATTACACCACTTTGAGACTCCTCTGATTGAAAACCTAAAAATCCTGGTTTATATTTTAGTAAACCTGGCTTTTCGGAGAACAAAAAGCCTTTTAGGCATCTTTCAGGAGCTCACTGGAGAAGAAGGGCTGGGCACATCAACCTCAGAGATCTGGCTTTCACTTACCTGAAGAGATAAAATGAAATTATAATTCACTGACGGCATAAGAGCAGGCAGCTAAACATCCCATGTGCAGATTGAGTAGTATGAAGAAGAAAGGGTGTTTGGGAAACACAGCAGTAAGGGCATTTTGGCTGAACAGGCCCAAGTATTTCCGCTGAGAAACACATCCAAAGAGGAACAACTGTATATTAATACTTTTAAGGAGCATCTAGCTCCCTATGGTCCTTCTGGGGAGACCTCTTTTGAAAAAAGAAGTGTAAGATATGAAAGAAATAATGACAATAAACTATATAACTGTACGTGCCACCAATGGAATGAATTTTCCATTCTCCTGTTAAAAATGGCCTGTATTGTCATGTCTTGAAGATATTTCTGCTTTTTGCATGAATCCTTTTTGTTGCTTTCTTGTAATCTTTATTTACAAGAAGTGTTTTTAACTCTGCCATCATCCTAGTTGAACTAACACAGTATGTCCACCAATTGTTGAATTAAAAAATAAATATATTTTGGTAAAGAAGGTTTGAAGTACTTGGAAATAGGAGTGAGGTTACCCAGAAATGCGAAGAGAGCAGTGGGCATGCTTCTCAGTTAGAGGATTGATTCTGGTTTTGTCAATAGGCCAGTGAACTTAAGAACTGCTTTTTGAAAAATTTGGATTAATTATAGATAATAGACAGGCTGGGGTTTTAAAGGAATAGAGTCTGCTAGGGCACACTGGGCACACCCAGGTCACTGCTTTTAGGAAGTGATTTTGTGTTGTTCAGATTGTTGGAACTGGATAATATCAAAGACTACTTATATCCACCAGACCACCTTCACCTGACAGCCCAGTTTAAAGGGAATTGTTTAGGTCCTAGATTTCATCTTAGAGTAGCACAGATACCCTGATTAGATGTGCACAAGTTACCTTGGGCGCCAGAAGCAATGCAGCTGCAGTGGTGAGAAGCATCTTTTCTACATGGTTTCCAAGACAGTGGTCAGTTTACAGCTGATTCTGGTACATTAATATAATACTGCAGTTTGTAAGGTAGGTTACTCCTAGAGCAATCAAGCAGAACGGTGTGCATTGGTACGATTATTTGAATAAGAAGTTCCAGACTATTGTTCTGCTTCCTCAGAAACTTTTTAGTGTTTTATCTTTATGGTAAGGAAAGTAAAATTGCCAAAGCATAAAAAACACCCTTCCAAAACCAAACCACCCCAAAACTGGTCAGCCAGAGCTCAATATAAAGGCCACTTCTTAAGTATTTATGCAGGAAAAGCAAACAGGATTCTGTAGGAAATGCTAAGCTAGTAGGAAATTTCATTACTTAAGGTCTACTCTTTGGGAGAAAAACAGGCATATAGGCCTTATTTTCAGATTATTTGAATGCAATGCTAATTCTGGAGGATCTGTGCATTGTTAACCTCTGTACCTGTCTACTATGACTGTTTGCAGAAAGCAGAGTTTTGTATGTCCTGTCATTTGTTCTTACACAGTAAGGAGAGAAAGCTGATTATCTCTGTACAGTTTGTAGTAGCTGGAATGCTTGTAAATATACTAAAAATACACACAAAGATATCAAATAAGCCATCTGATGTTCTGCCTTTTCACCATATTCAGTGTAAAAGGGAACATGAAACAACCTTCTGATAACAAAAGGAGTGACAAGTGCTCTTGCAACCCCATTATGTGCCCAGTGTATCGTGTATACTTTGTAGTTGCAGACGTTTTGGGATTGGGTGAAAATAATGCAAAGCAATATGAACAGGGACAATGTTTTAAATCAGATGAGAGGAAGTAAAAGGAAAGAGAAAAGGCTGGCACTTTATAGCTGCCTGGGTTTGGAGTGTACAATTGCTCATTATTATTAACACTGAATCGTCTAATCACTGAATGACCTGTCTCAGGTCACAGCAAAATACAAATACATTACAGGATCTAACATCGCTTTTGTCCTTGTAGTGTCTAATTTACAAATTAGAAACATAAATTCAGTGAAAATTAGACAAATCTTCTTTTGCTTTTGGGATATAGGTTAAATAATCTGCACGGCACCTATGACAATGCCTGGTTCAATGAAAAGGTTCACCCTGACCTGAGTAACTCTTAGGGAGAGTTGTCTTTTAATTAACCCTCTGCCTGTCTTAAATTATGTTGTCTGTAAGTGGATTTTTTTTAGCTTGTCGTATTCTTCTGTTGGGCTATTTGTTGTAAATACGCATCTCCGTCTTTTTGACACGGGATAGTAATTATTCAGAGCTTTATGAAATCCAGTTCTTTCTACTGTAATATCTGTATTGCCATCAATAGCTATTATGAAATAAGCTTTAAATATTTAAATATTTTACAGCAGCTGTATCAATAGTGCATTAATTGTGAACGCGTTTTACTAGAACATGGTCACTTGTTCTGAAGATGACTCCGCTCATTGAAGTGTTAGAATAAACTGATTTTGCCATTTTCTCTTCAGTCCAGGCAGAATGAGGTTCATGAGATAAAAGGAAACTTTAATAAGGGAGTTTTAACAAGATGAAGCTCTAAGAAGCTATGAAGGTTTAGCAGAAATATGTTTAAGCCAAGTTACAGAAACTGACTGAGGAGCAAGTAGATCATTTCACAGCTGAGAGACTTTGTGGTTGTTTCTTCCCCAAGGGAAAACTGGTACATCCCAGAGCATGCAACTAGCCTGGGAAATCCCTTGAATTCCTGACAGCGTTGTCCTGGATGCTAAACTTGAGGCAGAATGAGGATTTTAGCTATTCCTCACGTATCCCATAGCAGTGTTGTCATTGCCGGAATACTCCAGAGTCTGCAAATTCCTTTGTCACTCTCCTGTTTTGCAGAGTGGTTGGAGAGGGCTCAGTTTGAGACCCTCTGACATGACAGAGCTCCTGGACACGTTGCAAAACGGAGGTCGCTGTTCTTTGCTCAGCCCTAGTAACAGGTTCCTGGTGTGGTGTTTAGCATCTCGTGTTGACTGCACTGTGACTGGAGGCAAAGCACAAATGGAGAGGCTTGGAATGAGTGGTGGGAAGTGTTTAAGCACTCAACAGTGGAGGGACTGGAATTTTGTGTCTGGTGTCTGTTGTTGCTGGCAGCACAACAGTGGAACGCTGAGATAGAATGGAAGGGAATGAGGATGAAGGAAATGAGAGGGTCTAAGTGAGGATCAAAAAACTTTAGTTAATGAAGCAGCTCTAGCAGCTTAGGTAAATTTGTGCTTTCCTTGATTGTCACCGATGTCTGTTGTCCTCATTAATCTCTGGCGCGTAACAGCAGCATGTTTTTATTTATTTTTCTTTCCATCTTTCATTTCTACATTATAACAATTCAGTTCTAATAACTGATAGAATTAATGAAAGAATAGTATATATTGCTAATAATATTTACTACTAATAAATTTTTTTGTCTTGACTATTGCTGCTACCTTGCAATGTGGACCTGTCTGTCCTATACTTCACCCACTCAAATTGCTGGCAGATGTATTGTTAAAGCCATTGCATGGGCTGTAGGTCCACTGGGATTTCCATGTACTCAGGCAAATGTTTCTGCCACCCAAGAAATTCCAATGAGCCTAAGGATGGCTGAAATTTAATTACTGTTTATCTTGCACTTCATTTGGGTGAAAGCCCTCACATTTTATCTCTACATGCTATTTTTGCATGTATTTTTGAGGGCGTCAGAATTACACATTTTTGTGGGTTAGTTTATACGACAACTTTCTGCAGTTTCTTTTCTCGTTCTCTTTATTCTTTCACCTGTTACAGGCTTTCCCCACACCATCTCTACTCTTGCAAGCATAGATTTAGATGTCACATCCCGTTTTCCTGGCATCTGCGGAGGGAAGGACAAATGACTTTCAGAAGACAAGCTAGCTGACAAGAAGCAGAATTTTGAAACAGAGTCACAGACAAGACTGTTGGAAAGAAGCATGCCTTTGGTGAGTGCAGAAGGGAGTGATGCCTGATCTTTGTGGTAATCTAGCACACCTTGTAGCAGTTCCTGATTGGAGTAGCCAAAACCTTACTGGTCCTTATGACCCATATGCTACCACTGCTGGAGGAGTACTCTGCTATTAACTGGTTTGCACATAGATCAACTGAACTGCAAATCAGCATTTTTTATTTTATTTTTTTTTCTCTAATGTGGTGCCAGGAATGACAGAGAGCACAATGGAACGAAAATTGGATGCTTGTTCAGTTTGCCTCATCTGTGGCCTGCTGTTCTTCATATGGTATGGATGCTCTTTACTTCTGCTCTGCATCCAGATTTGCAGATGGGCTGCTTCTACCTTCAGGGACAGGCAGAGAAGGGCTGACAAGTCTCTTCTGACTCTTCTGTCACCCAGCAAGGCCTCTGTTCTTCTGAACCCCCATGCAGTTTGACGGGGAAAAAACAAAGAGGCAACCTTTTTTCTCTCAGAGAGAACAAAAGTCATCCTGTGTCTCAGTTCTCTTGTTTTTTTTTCTCCCCAGAGATTATGCAGAATGCTTTCTACAAACCTTTCACATTTCGGGATTTTAGGATCAGTGAGACTTTGGCTAGTCCTAGTACAGACTGAAGAAGACCAGACTCATGAATTCTCCATGAAATAGAGGTAGATGTGACTGGCTGTAATTTGGAAGAGATTGTTGGGATTCAGAGAAGAGGTAGGAATGTGAACAGACATTCCCGTTAATGTATAATAAAATATAGTAAATATAATAATGAAATAATAAAAGATAGTTTTGTAACAATAGTAAAAAAGACATTTTTGTTTGGTTTTGGTAGAAGAGAAGTTATAGGAAGGATTCATGATACAACAGGAGATGCTTTGGTACAGAAGTTACATGAGTCTGCTGACTGAAAATCCAGTAAGTTCCATTAAGTTGCCAGGGAATTAATGGTTTTACTGGGTTTGCATGTGGATCTAGTCAGGTGCTTTGGGAAAGGGGTACTCAGCACTGGAGTGTGACCCAGCAAAATGTGTTGGTGATGCCTCTCCTTTTCTAAGTGGTAAAGCCAAGGATATTCTGCCTGTACACTTAGTATAGTTTGTGTGATGAACTTCTTGACATAAAGTTTGCATAGAGAAAACATGCAGTTGGTCATGGAGTTAGGACCTAAATTTGAAAGTTTCTGGCTCAATGTACTGTGCAAATCTTTCCTTAAATGAAATCCTTGCTTGGTTCTTTTCCTCCTGCTAGTATTCATGACAGTGACTTCCAGTTCTCCAGCTGCATCTAAGGGAAGGGTCGAACTGCCAATTTTAAAATACTTCCATTGATATTTCTTCCTTTCACTTCCTTCCTACAATATTTGGGTTGCACGGTAGGTGGAAAAGATGATATTTTGCGGCTGGTACTGCGTGTTCTTAGACATCTGGTTCTTCAGCGGCGTGCATAGTATGGGTGCATTTTCCTCTTTCGAATCTTGCAACTTTTATTCTTCCCTCCCTCTCTTCAGCCTCATTCAGCATCTTTCTTATAGTACCTCTTTATTCATACAGGGCCTTTCCAATCACAACCCTTTCCAGTTTCCACCCTTTGTTTCACCAATTCTTAACTTCTGTCATTTCTTTCTTGCTTCAGGAAGTACCTGCTCCACCTGTTTTTCACAACTTACTGCCTGTACTCTTATCTACTGAGTTTCCGCAATGTTTTCCACTGCACCAGTTGGTTTTCATTTTGTTTCCAAAATATTTTTTCCATGTTCTTCCAGTAAGCTTTTAATCTGTTACCCTACCTATGCATTATTGCGTACTTTTATCTTCACCTGGCTTTTATCAGGCCATAGTCTGCAGCTTCGAAATTCCCTGTTTGAGGCAAAATTTCCAAGCTAGGCAATTTTTTTTTTTTTTGTGTTAATTCTGCACTATGGAAAAAAGCATAAACTAAGAGAGTTTATAGAAAATTATTTTCATTCAGAAACATTATAACGTCCCAGAGGAATTGCGTATTTGCGTTCCGTATTTTGTGTCTTCCTCCTGTCTTTGGATCTTGGAAGGCTGAAATATATTTGCCTTTTTTTTTGTTTTTTGGTTTTTTTTTGGCAAAATCACACCATAGTGCCCATTAGTAATAAGACTGACTTTTTAATCTGTATCAGAACAAGAAATATGAAAACTGTTTTGCCTATCAGAGGTAAGTGTGCAGCACATAACCCTGTAATTTATACAACCTTGCTGGATCACTGACCATTTTCTTTCAAGTCTCTTGATTTCTTCTCTATAGGGCAATATGAAAAGGGCAGGGTGATCATGACAGATGGCATCTGTCTGTGAGCAATTTTGAGGTGTGGGGTGGATGGAGTAGAGTAAGAGCACAGGACTGGACAACTCACCTGTATGCCCCAGTTAACCTGAATTGGTGCTTTTCTATCCTAGGTCTTGAATCAGAAAATCCTTTACAGAAATGGATCAAACTGGGCTGTAAAAACCGTAAAGTTTTGCTGTCATTTATCCTGTTGATGGGTTTTGTCCGGAGCTATGCTGTTCTGACAGGGACTTTCTAGCTATGGCCAACCTGGAACTGTTTTATTTTGTCCTTTACTTCATATTTCTTATTTCCCTCCTCAGGGCTTATCTCTTCTGTTGCCTTGCTTGCCTGGTCTGTGGTTAGCAATCATACTCCTTCTCAGCCTTCATTTTATTACCCTAAGAAAAGCAGGCTCTTTAACTCTTCCCTTGTAATAGGCTTGCCATTCCCTCTGTGCTCCTAGTAATTCTCCTCTCTGCCTGCTAAACCTTCCAATCCTAGTTTAGCTGAAGCTGCAGATCCCCAGCATGCCCCAAAAACAAGCTTGACTGTAGGTTAGTTCAATTTTAAAAGGTAATGCTTGTAGTCACAGAATTCACATGGTATTAGCACGAACGTTCCAGAGATGCAATGCCAGTGCTGCCGCAGAGACCCAGCATCATCCCGTCTTTGCTGTCTGTTCCCAAGGCATGTGCCTAGTGCTGGTGTCACAAAGGTGGCCTGGCTTTTATCTATTCCTTCATGCGAGCAGCTGTTAAAATAACACCGGCAGGCATTATAAAATAATAATGAATAATAACAATCCCAGGAGTAGCCTGCCCCTCCATTAGCTCAGCTGGAGGGTAGGGTAAATTGTAGTACATTCTAGTTAAGAGTTTAAAGTCAGTGGGGGATGTGAGCCAACCCCACTCCAGGCGGATGCTTCACACATGGATGTCTGCAAGGCTGTGTCTCTGCTGACTCGCCTGTTTAACAAACGACTTGGCTGCCGTGAGGACTCCCTGTTAAGCTGTTTTTGTGCTCCATTATCAAGGTGTGGGAAGAAAGCAAGCACAGGCTCTCGTTTCTGTGATACATGCTGCTAATGGATAGCTCATGGAAAATCTTTCAATAGAAAGAAACGGACATAATCAGAGAAGCTCTCAGAGACACCTCTCGGGGTGATTACTGGCCTTGCTCAACCTTGTCCGAGGATATCTGCAAGTAGAAAGAGCTGTTACAAATTACGTGTTGAGGCAGCAACTTCACAGGAAACAAAAATGTTTGAGAATCAGGTCGACTGATTGTACAAAGCCATGTCCCCAAGTCTCTTCCACTAGAACAGTCCGTTTTGCTTAATGTCCACTGATGGGAACTGTGTGCAGCACATTTCTCTATTATTGAGTATATATAAGGTGGTATGAGGCTTTTCAGTGCTACTCTGATCAGACAAATATCATACGCATTTATTCTGTGCTGTCAGTGGTAGCGAGACAGCCGGACCTCACCCTGGGGCAGGAGTTAGCAGGGCTCATTGACAGGGCTTTAAACTCGATATGAAGGGGGAAGGGGAGATAACTGGGCCTGTTAGGAATAAGCCCAAAAGAAGCGTGCCAGGGCTCATAGGATGGTGGACTAGAGAAGACTCTCGCTCTGCCATTTCGTTTCAGAAAAGGGATAGACGTTTAGAAATCACGGAAACAACTGAGAAAGGTCAGGTAGGAAATGGGGCCCACACTCACGCAAAGGTGTTGGAACCCTTAGCTCATCTGAAGTGCATCTATACCAATGCACGCGGTATGAGTAACAGACAGGGGGAGCTTGAAGCCATGATGCACCAGGAAAACTGTGACATACTGGCTGTCACAGAAGCGTGGTGGGATACCTCCCACGATTGGAGTGCTACAATCGACAGCTACAAGCTCTTCAGGAGGGACAGACAGGGAAGGAGAGGTGGTGGAGTGGCCCTGTATGTTAGAGAATGCTATGAGAGCTCAGAAATCAAGTATAGTGATGATGGGGTTGAGAGTGTTTAGGTTACGTTAAGGACCAATAAAGCCAATATCGCTGTGGGAG
>VWZK01000332.1:0-30449 GCA_013396935.1 Baryphthengus martii
CAAGAGGGCTTGATTAGTTGTTGATGACCTGTGCAGGTTCCAGGTTCATGCTATCCAGGCTTCCAGCATGGCTGTTCTTATAGTATTACTATTATAATAATATAGAGAATTATTATAATAATATATAGTTATATATATAATAACTAGATACAATAATAATATATAGTAATAGTATAGTATTACTATTATAATAGTATTACTTCAATGAGGAAAACACCATTAAATTAAGAACAAAATGCTGAAAGTGTGCCATCTGTGATACATCCATGAAGTAATGGATGTACCCTACCTCCAAAATGCATCAGACTGAAAAGAGAGCATGGAAATGCAATTGTGGAAGAGATTGGCAGAATGAAGTATGCTTAAGTTTGTCCAAATGTAGGAAAAATAAAGCATCAGGCACTGGGGTTTAGAGAAAAAAGCTATTTCTCCATAGTAACATGAGATTATGCCTGCTGCTAATAGAGCAAGGTCTATCCAGCTAGATTTTCTGAAGCCATGGGACGAAAATGAAAAAAACCCAAACCAAACAAAAACAAACAAACAAACACACAAAACCAAAAAAAAACCAAACAAATCCAAAACAAAAAAAAAAACAAAAAAAAAAAACAAATGAAAGAAAACAGGGATTATTTCACAAAGAAGAAAAATCTCAGGCAAAACCCATAGGAGATCCCAGAGATTCAGAGTAGCCTTACAAGACAGTCTCACATCATACGCAGCCAGTGAAGTAGCGTGAGTCTCTTGCCCTTCTAGGTCAGGTCCATGAGCTCTTGTTCAGAGCTACCACAGCTGCAGACTCAGCTGCATTTGTCACACTGACTCACAGCTAGTATTTGAGATTTTGTAACAATAGCCTGTGGATGGGTCAACTTCATCTCAGGGACTGCTCCAGGTCAGGTCTGGCTGGAGGTTGAGAAGTGGAAGAAGAGTTATGCAAAAATGCTATCTAAGAAAATGTGGGTTTGGAGCAAGATTCCTGTTAGCGCAAGAGGGGCTGTGTTTTCCCAGGTGCAGGAAATGCTCAGAGTATGGTGTTGGTAGGATATGGCAATAATTTCTCTTTGTGCTGATTTGCTGTCACAACAGGTGAGGTAAAACTCTGTGTTGTTCGAGCTGATAAAGGTCTCTTATTATTTCAATCAATAATTCATTCTTGAGAGCTTTATAAATATTAGCTATTTTAGTCTCACTTCACCTCAGAAGACATTTCTTCAGTTTTATGGACTTTGGATTCCGGACCTTTATTTGCTTCAGATGCACAAGGATTTCTTTGCTTTGCATTTTGTCCTCAACTAAAAAGCCCTCCCTCCTGAGACCGCAGAGGGTCATGGGCAAACAGCAAACAAGTTCATGCAATATTTATCACACCTGCATTTCTTCTGGTGTGCTCTACTGGTTTAGCCTATTAGCTGTAACGAGACACTTGGGTTCCTCTGTGTGCAGACCATAATGCCTGCCTTCTGGGAGAGAAAAATGCCCAGAGTAACACTACACCACCTGAGCTGCTGGGACCATTTCATTTCTAAAGCCAGTGTCAGGTAAATAATAAATGCGGGTGTCTTTTTCTGCAGGAGCTGAAGATCCTTCTTGTGGCCATGGAAGTATCTTCAGGGAAGAATCAGTTTGCTTTTCAGTGCTCCCAGAGGCCTCTGAGCAGGTGAGTAGCAGGAGCAGCAGAAAGTGGTCCGGCAGAAGGCAGATACTGGCAGCTGATAAGATGTGGGAAGAACAAAGGCTATCCCATCTCACTGTAAATGGAGGAGAGGAAATATACCCATCACTAACACTGCCTTGCCTGAAAAATGGTTGCAGAGCACAGATGCTAAAAGTCACACATCAGGTGTTGATCTTTTGTCATGATCAGAGAAGCTGGCAAGCCTCAAAGCACAGGAGAGACACCGAATTGAATGTTTATAAGGATATGATGACAGTGTTGGTTAAGTGCTTCAGTGATGACAACAGCTTTCCATTAGTTGACAGTAACTCATCAATTACTGCAGAAAAATCAGTATGGGACCGTAATGAGGATTCAAAAGTCCATGACTTAAGCAGTGAGTGGTTACGGAAAGACCAAGATTACGTGGTGGAAACTAGACTGAAATTTTCCATTGATTGACAGCTGAAAACAAACTAATTCTCCTCTCAACTGCAGCAATACCTAACTGCAGATGGGGCAGATAAGGCCTAAAGCATATGTAAACAACATTAACCTTTGCCAACTGTATATGAACCAGAATAACCTTTGACAGCTGTACAGAAAGGAGCTGCTCGTACAGCAGTGGTATGTGACCATATTACCGTCACTTACAGAAAAAAAAAAAAAGAGAGAACTGTGGTGTTGAAATAGAAAATTGCTTTTCAGAGAAGATACAAGATTTCTGTCGTAATGAGTACACACCCAGTTTGAGTCATAAGGTCACCAAGCCAATGCTTCTCAGTCCTGGAGCTGAGCTCACAGAGGAGCAACAGACAAACATTTTGGAGGGCTCCGCAATCAAATCCACAGAGAATGACAGAGCGCAGGAATGTCAGAAAGACCGCAGCACAGGTGGGAGAAAAGTCCGTACAACACAGAAGAAAAGCCTGCAGTGATACAATCATCCATGATGCTGCAAAGGGCTCTGGTGACAGTCACTGCCTGGATAATGTCAAAGGTTAAAGGAGGCAGCTCTAGGAGTAGAAGTTACTTGAAGGTAACTGCTGTCATTGCTTAATCACATCAGGGCACATGATCTTAAAGGTGAAGATAAGGTTTAATTAAATTACAGAGTGCAGGAATCCAAACAGTTGCACAATCCTACCACGGTAAAGAAAGCTGCAGCCTGTGCAAACATAATACGATGTTTCTATCATCTTTTCTGTCCCAAGAACAAAATAAATACAACTCAGTTTGAGTTATAAGATAACCAAGCCAATGTATCTGGAGCAAAGTTCTCTCTAGATTAAGTTCTTCCTGTGCCAAAACACACCCCTCGTCCAATTCCCTGGCCACTCAAGCGAATGAAGTTCAGCTACGCTGACCATCCCATCACATTTTCTGGCTGCTCCACCTATACCACAGAACCTTCCATCCCAGTCCATCCATTTCTATTTTTTTTCCGTTTTCCCACGTGCGTACCAACCTCCCTCCACTTTCCCCTTTAGATCCACTTTGCAACCGCCTTCAGTTTAGTCCTCAGTGTTAATTTCCTCTGAGTAGTATCAGACTATAACGTTTCCTTGCAAATACAGGGTAAATTGTCTTGGAACTCTAATATATAGAAAAATAAAAGGAAAACAGAACACTACTGAGTCATAAACTCCACAGAAACACGACACAGTCATTCAGAATATCAATAGACTGGATCATTGGTGCCGTGTACAGTAGAACTAAACCCAATACTATGTCAGGAAAATCAGACCTCCCTCTATGCTTTTAAGAGGAAGTGCTCGTTCTTCCATTTTTTTGAGCTACCTCCCACCATGCAAAATGAAGAAAAGAGAAGGTTGAATATTCTTGTCTTTCTCTGGCTGAGACTCAGATAAGCCCTCCAAATCAGATCCTTTAACTGAGAGAAGGAATTCAGGGAATGACTACACTCGCTGAACGAAACTGCACATCTATGTGGGCGTATACATACTTATGAGTATCTATGTATGCCTCTCCACGCTGGTGCAGGTCTAAGACCTAAAGATTTTATTCACAACGTGTTTAATGTGACCCAACAAGTGCCAGACAACATTGTTCTAAATCTGATGTTTAAAACAGTTGTCATGGATTGCCCTTATGTAAATGGCACTGAGGCATTGTCACTCTAGCCAGCCCATTGGCCTCCAGCGAGTGCATTTAGACAAGAAAATGCAGTTCAGCATGCAGACCAAGCTGGCTTCATTGTCAGACTCCCTTTTTTTTTCTTTTAAGTGAAAGCTAATGCAGCACAAATGTGACATATTCTAAAGGAACATAATGAAAATGTGTAAATTCTGCTTAGACAAAACAGTTGTTCTTGAACTGGACAAAAGTCAGTCATTTAAACCATTGTTACAGCAGCCTGCAAATATTCCTGACTGTTTAAAGGTGAAATGTGAGGCACCAAGGACATGCACTTTACTGAAATTAATCAAATTACAACTATGGTCACAAAATTAGCTACCATCCTGTGAATTCTGTAAGATATATGTTAGACGCTATGCCCAGAGACAGAATTGCAAATTGGAATGCAAACTGCAAAACATAGATTTTTATGAGACTTTTTTTTTTTTCCCCCCAAGGGGGTTGCACTGTCCATAGCCTTGTGTGTTCCACATTTCCAGATATCAGACATGGCATTTTCAGTTTGTCCTTTGGCTTCTTATCACACAAGATCTAGTTCTATTATTCCAAGTGATTACAGATTCTAAAAATGGTGTGATTTTAAAATCACATAATTACATCAGTGAAAAACTCCCAAACTGACACTGTGAAGTAGATGTAAGGGTTCCTTAAACCCACAAAATCAAAATGAGCTGCGAACCTGTTTTATGAATTCAGAACATCCAGCTTCTTAACCACTCTCAAGTACATTACAACTTGCTTGAGCAAGCCAGGTCCAAGCCTGAAAGAGTGAGATTTAGCTTTTCCCAGGAGGATTTTTTTTGTAGCTGTCTCAGTCAAGTAGTGACAGTCAGCCTTGCTGCTCCTGACAGGCCCTTTCCAGAGGACAGGTATCACCTGAAATGGAATAAGGTGAATTGAAACAATCCCTTTAAGTACAACATTGATGACACTTGCGCAGATGTGTGCCCAGTTAGGCTGTGATAACCTTTACAATTGGCTTACACATACAGCCAGGCTGGTAGCTGTGTCCATGCAGCTGCATCAACTAATTGTAAAACTGTTTAAGCTGCACATTTTACAGTAGCTCCTCAAACATGTGGGGCTGCATTTGATCAGCACCTGCATGAGCAGTTGAAAAAAAATGCCTGTGTTTTGCCTTAGACACCCTTTTTTTCTGGGTTTGCTCTGTGCTGAGCATTCAAAAGGCCTGATCCATGATAGGGCTCCCCACTGTGTGTGAGAGAATAAATCAAACCATAAGACAAACTACTCCTTTCACATAATAAGCCACGACTTCCTCCAGCCCAAAAAAATGCGTTTCTGCATTTCAGCTGTGTTTCAGGATGTCAGACAAACACACCATTCATTTACATCTTTTCTTCATTTTTATTCTCGTCACTATGGAAGAAAGACCAAGGTACAGCCCCTGTCCTAGCTGTGGGACACTGCTGGTGCCCTCCATAGTGCTCTGTTTAGGACAAAGTTTCTCACACCAGGACTGCCTTGCCGTGACAAGGTGTTTCTTTGTTTTGCTTTTTAATGAGCATTTTCACCGAGAAGCACCTTTGTGCCTCTGAGCACAAGACTTGAGTGCTAACTCTTGGGTCTGACAGCATGTAATTGATTTAGAATTACAGTAATTATATTACAATAGTGGTGTTCAACTTGTTTTTCTCTTCCAAAGCTTCCGGGTTTTCTGACAGAGGCAGAGACCTATGTCCAGCAAGTGAAAGCCTTTAGCAGCAGGTTTCTTCCACTGATTTATTTTCTGCTGGTCTAGCAGGCTGGAAACCACCAGCCCAGTGTAGAATAGTACAGAAACCATGACCTCAAATTACTAGCAAATGGAACACTGAAAGTGCACCGAGAGTGAAACTCACCAAGCATGCAAGGTTCAACTGAATTCAGTGAAGAAGAGGCAGCTGAAACAAACCTGAAAATTCACACTGCTGAATCCCCTTCACTGGACTGAAGGGAGAAATGGTCAAAGTTGCTGTCTCAGTTGGTTCATGCTCTTGGTAGTTTCCCAAGTAAGTTTCTTTACTTTTCCTTTCTGGGATCAGATTCCTCAACTTTAGACAGTTTTAAGGCTGTGCCATCTCATTTAAACTGTATTTTTTTAGCTTCAAGGTTTGGACTAGCTGATCCTTGAGGTCCCTTCCAACCTGTGATACTGTGGTACTGGAGAGTCCAGCAAGACAATGAAGGGCCTCGAGTGTCTTGTCTATGAAGAAGGTATGAGAGAACGGGGACTGTTCATCCTGAAGAAGAGCAGGCTCAGCGGGGATCTTATTAATGTGTATAAATACCTGCAGGGGGGTGGAGACAGTACAGAGCCTGGCTCTTTCCAGCAGTGCCCAGTGACAGCACAAGAGACAATGAGCACAGATTGAAACACAGAAGGTTCAGCCTGAACATTGGGAAACACTGTGAGAGTGACTAAGCACTGGTGCAGGTTACCCAGACAGGTGGTAGAGATATTAAAAAAATGTTGTCCTCAGCAACTGGCTCTAGGTGGCCCTGCTCGGGAATTGGGGTTGGACCAGGCGACCTCCAGAAGTCCCTTCCAACCTTAACCATTCTCTACAAATACTCATTAAGGAGGAAGATGCTAAAGCTTGAGTCCATGGACAGTGACGCAACATTGTCCGTACACAGCAAACTTCATCACTGAGATGATGTGCCACTGGTTTGTGAAAAGAATATGTGAAACATGTTGATTATCACCTGTCCAAATTCTGTAACACTTCAAAGAAACACAGGTGTATGAGCTGCCAATGCAGAGATGAATCTGAAAAGGCACTGTTGCTGGAGAGGAGTTGTACATGCGATGTCGCTGTGCTGAGTGATCTCTGGTCCCTGCTACCCAGCTACCTACCAAGCCAGGGGAGTCAAGATATACCAGAATAGGACTGTGCAAGAAGTAACTGGTCCACAAACTCCATGCCCTTAGGACATATCAGACCCTCTGGAATAAGTATTGCAGATGAGAGCGCAAGAGTATATCTTAGCACATCGCTTAGATCATAGGGCAGGTGAGATGCTGTGAAACAGAGCAAAGGGAAGTCCTGAATGAAGTGGTGATCAGGGCCAATATACATAGAGCAAGTGGGAATCAGAAGCTCATATATCAGTTAAGGGAACCTGGGAGCTTGTCAGCCACCATGACTCACATCCACCTGAACCGGTATGGTGGCTCGGCAGGATTTCCATAACATAGGTAGCCCAAGGTCAAAATAAACACAAGTCTCACTCTCCCATGGTATCAGGCAGTGCTTTACGGGGGATAAGTAATCTCTGAACCGCTCCCATACCTGTGGAAGAAGCAGTATACCTGTGAAAATCAAGGAGAACAGAAAGAAGAAGAGTGGGAAATGAAAAGGTGTGGAAATCAATGCTCAGTGATATATTCAGATAGATGCACAGGAGCTATGCAAGCTACTCTATGGAGATCAGAACCAGCTTTCAACTTTATTTCCTCTTGTCTCTCCCATTGTTCTTACAGGCAGTGCTGCAGCCTGAGCTACAAGAGGACAAGGGAGATTTTCCTGGAGGCCTCAGTACCAGATTGGAGGATACTCTTTGCAATAGATGACAGAACAACCATTGAGCACTGTCCTACAGCTTGCCTTTGAGCAGTCTCCCCAGAGTGCATTACTGCGGGTGGGAGAGTGGGGGCCAGTGTGGCCGGGGAATGCACACCTTCACCCCAGTTACCACTGCTCCTCAAATCCCTGCAAGCGAAAGGAAATAAAGGCCCATGAAGACTTTCACCATTTCCTCTGCTGAGACTACGGGAGCATCAGAGTACAGCAGCCTCCTCATCGGTGCTTCCCACAGAGGAGACGAGGGGAGCGAGGTAGCCCTGAGTACACCTGGTTCATAATCTTGTATCAGATATTTGCCTGCTCAATTGTTTGGGCTCTGGCACCTAAGTGAACAAATATAAGTACATGAGCAAATATACACCTTTCACAATGTTTGTTGTGGTAAATACCACACACAGCTACCAAGCCTCCACTTGAACTTAGTGCTAACCCTTTGAAGAGAAAAAGTTGAGACAACTTGGCAAAAATTTAATTATCCTTCTGTATCAGCAACTAATCACAAGGACTTCTTTGTCAGATAATTTGGAGCACTAAGAAGAGACGAAGCTCTTTTCAGAGATGTATTTTACATGAATAGAGCTTTATCTGTGCTTAAAATGCCCCAAATTAAATACCTAAATATATGCATTTTTGCTTTACATATATACTCTCCAGAATTTTAAGATGTTAAACTGTTACATGACCCAAAATAGACTTAAAATTAAGAATAAGCATTATAACATAAAAAGACGAAATAAAAATAAAATGTAAAACTCAGAGAAAAGTGGCAAATCCAGTACAATAGTAGAGCATAGAAACCAGAACGTATCTCTCTGTCAAGCCAGGGTTGAGCTCTCAGTAACAGATGGCAGTGGTGAGTGCTCCCAAACCCTGTTGTATTTCTCAGCACTTCTAGCACCTCTCTGCAGATGAGTCAGTAGCTATGAGACCATGCTGGATGCACAAAAGGACTAACCTCTGAAAGCCAGGCCAGGGGACAACCAGCTCGTGCTGTTTGTAATTACCAAACATCCCATGATCTGTAATTGGCTCAAACTCCAGTATTTTTATCCAACCAAAACTTTGAAACCACAGCATAAGCTCCCAGTAGATCCAAAATACGAAGGAGCAGTTCAGAGAGACAAATGCATGTGTCCTAGTCACTTTCCTGTAGCACATGACACCTCCATGTGATGATGTGTGAAAACATACAGAGTCACAGAAACTGCACCTCTGTATGAGCTGGGCAATAAGTCAAGGGTGCCAAATCCTCCCTCTCCTGCAGGGTCATCAGTAACAGCTGTCATGCATGGTGCCCACAGTTCCTCGGGGCAGAGCGAGGACCCTGTGCCCTCTGAGCAGAGTGACTTCTAAGCCATCCTGGACGCCTGACCTCACAGCACAGAGGCTTCTGAGCACCCTTAGAAAGCCTCATCCAGGAAAAAAAACCAAACAGCAAAACAACAAAGTATTTTTTCAGCATGTACTGGAAAGCATGACAGGACCAAGACAGGAGTTCTGGTAGCCAGTAGTAAAAGGACCCGCAGGGTTTTGCATCCTGGGTTTGAGGGTTGCAGCTGGCTTCTCTCTTCTCCTCGGAGAGCGCAGTGCAGGGCTGCGCTACGGGAAGTGCTTCCCATGCTCCTTCCTGCTGGCTTTGCCCACCCTGCAAGATCCACCATTTGAACATTACTCCTACCCCTTGTATTTAGTCATCCTCAGCTGCAGGTGAGCAGATCTCCATCGTGTTTCTGGAGCTGCAATTTTTTTCTACTTTGTGAGTCAAAAATCTGACTGTATCTAACTAGATTTTTTCCAGTTATGCTTTAACTCCTCAGGGCCAGAAAGCTATCTTAAGTGCTTTGCCCTTACTTGTACCTTTGGAGGGAGGTGAGGGAAATAAAGAATTTTAAGACTTCTGGAAAATAGCAACTTCACCAGCTCCTCTCGTAAAGAAGTATGCTTTTGTTTCTCTTTTTAAGTGAAACCATTTGTTAAATTACTCACCGCAATGGATTTTAGGCATACTTATTACTTCACAGGAAGGAATCCTGGGAAGAAAAACCACAAAAAGGCTAAGGTATTTCCTCTGTTACAAACCAGTAAAACCCCAACTATGCTTCAATACACAGATAAAAATACTAACACTCCATTTCTATACTGAGACATCTCAAGGCACCACCACTAATGATATTTGCACTATTGGAAAACTGCACCCTACACATTTTTCCATAGCTGTTGCGCACAACCAAGCTATAATGCATGGAAGAAATGCATCTGAGTGGTTTGCAAAGATGCGCCAATGCAGCAAAGCACAGGCTGTCTGCATGTCCCCATACGGCTCATCTGTTGCTGCAGAGGCTGTCCTGCAAACCAAAACTGGGCTATTTGATGCAGCCTGGCTTTGGCCTGCCTTAAGTGATCTTGTCTGTTGCAAGGTCTCAAGAGAAAATGACCCTCCATCACCATCTGCAGCTTAAAGTGAAGGGTTAGTTTCCATGTGGCTGATAGGGCAGCTGAAACTATCAACAGTGTGACTATTTTCAGTCTAGGAGAGTTTGCAGGAGCAAGGAGCCTCAAGATGTGCCTGCAATGTGTCCTGATTTTCATGATAGTAAATGATGAACAAAACCCACAGTGCAACCACAGCCACAGGTATTTTGGGTAAATGCATGGCTTTTCTCAGAAGGTTTTTTTATTAAATATCCCTCTGCCACATGGAATTGTTAAGCATTGTTCCATAGGCTTCTCAGGTCATAGCTGTGCTTCACCACGGAGTAGCAGGAGTTTCCTTTTGGACTGCAATTCAAAGGTTTTAGTCAGACCTGATTTCGTGTGGAAGTTCCAGGATTCCGTAGCTTTTTATATTTTGTGGGTTTTTTTTTAAGGTTATCTCAGCTTGAGGAATCATGCCACGGGTTGCATCCATGCCTGTATACGCCACTTAATTCCTGGTTTAATCCTTGCACAAAGCTGACATATATGCTTCACCACAGTGTAAAACTGCAGTAGGATGAGTGTTTCAAGACAAATAGCACTAAAGTCATAGACACGCAGTCTGCTTCCTTTTCTCAGACATACTATGTTTTTGCTTTTCTCTCTCTACCTTCTCTTTACCTTTCTACTTTGTGCAGTAAGGGGAAATCAATCAGTGCTGTCAGAAAAACAGAAATCCAGCAGGCAACAGAGATGTCCAGGCATGGTCTTGCATCGATTTACATCAGCCAGGCTTGCTGCCACTTCATTCTGGAGACTTAGATCTGAGCTCCTCCTCCTTGCTCAGGCATCTACAGTGGATGGGATCTGAGCTTAGCCGGTTGGCATTTCTGTGCAGCTGAGACAGCAGAGAAACTCCGTGACAGTAAAATGCCTATAGCAAACTCACTAGCGAGCAGATAGTCAGCCAGGACAAACAGGTCAATGTCGTGGGGGATAGAATACCTATTACAGTGTTCCTAGCCCCCCTTGCTAGTGTTCAGAAGGTAATTTCAGGGATGGGCCAGCAACCCACCAACAGAAAGGCTGTACCACAATATTGCTACCAGGGCGGTACTCAGTCTACAACTGCAGCTGGCTATGAGATGCTGCTTACATGCCTGTGAGTTTGCTATGCTTGAACACTCTCCTGGTAATTGGCAGGTTAAGGGGATGGGAGGTGTTGCCTGCCAGTAGTCTAACAGGTCTAGGGAAGTTCTCCTCCCCATCTACTTCGGCCTGGTGAGACCACACCTGGAATACTGGATCCAGTTTTGGGCTCCCCAATTCAAGAGAGACTGGGACCTACTGGAGAAAGTCCAATGGAGAGCTATAAAGGTGATTAAGGGACTTGAACATCTCTCCTACGAGGAAAGGTTGATAGAACTGGGGCTGTTTAGTCTGGAGAAGAGAAGGATGAGAGGAGATCTTATTCATGTCTATGAATATCTGAGGGGTGGGTGTCAAGTGGAAGGGGTCAGGCTCTTTTCTGTGGTGCCCAGTAATAGGACAAGAAATAATGGGCATAAGTTGGAACATAGGAGGTTCCACCTCAACATGAGGAGAAACTTCTTTCCTGTGAGGGTGATGGAGCCCTGGAACAGCCTACCCAGGAAGGTTGTGGAGTCTCCTTCTCTAGAGAGTTTCAGCAATTGCCTGGATGCATTTCTGTGCGGCCTGCCCTGGGTGGTCCTGTTCTGGCAGAGGGGTTGGACTCGACAATCTCTTGAGGTCCCTTCCAACCCCTAACATTCTATGATTCTATGTTATGGTCAGATGTTGTTTCTCTTAGTGCTGATAACATCCTATTCCCTCTGGCATTTGTGAGTACTTTTTATGCTGGAAAATACAAGTCTATAATGTTCAAGAGATCTTGGAAGCTGATCAGCAGCTCCAGAGACGTGTGAACCTTCTCCCCAGCCATGTTATTTGAACAAAAGGTCTTTCTAGCAAGTGGGAATACAAACACCTGCAGACAACAGACAGGCAAGCATGCAGATCAAAATTATTTTTCATTTATTAAAATACAAATGTTAAATATTTTGTAGAAAATAAAGGGGAAAAGATTTACTAACAGTACATTTTGTTGTTTTGTCCTCGTTTTCTTTTCTGTTTACATGCCCAAACAAGCATGCCTTATGTTTATTTAGAATTACATAAAATACATCCTCCTAAAGAAGAAAAAAAGAGTTAATATGAAATATATTTAGTTTGAAAGTAAATATGTTGCATATAAATATAATATGCACATGGTTAATGTTGCTTAGCTATCTTAAAGCTAAACCTAATCCAATATGCAACTCAAATACCCACAGCTTAATACATTTTATGACTAAGCTGCATGCTTTAATGGCCATTCATAAAACCTAAATCACTTAGCCCAACATCCAAAAACCAGCATGTGCTCTGAAATCCAGTCTAAGCTGTTAAAGGCATCACTGTCTGAGGGTGTGAGCCTGCTACAGATTGTGTGGATGTTGATGCTGGCTGCTGTGGCTCCCCTCCTCCCGTCAGCCTCACACTGAACTCTGCCACTCCTAATGCAGGAAACAAACAAAAATCCCCCCTTCCCTCGAAATGTCCCCAAGCTCAACCTTGACTACTTCCTCTGCTTTGTGACTGGATTTAGTTTGCTGAGACACCTTTGCAAACAGTTTAGCAATCACTGCAGACAGCACAACAGAGAAGCATTCAGAAACCATTAATCCTCTACGGCCTTCGCCCACCTACACCCATGACTTGAAGCTGGAAGGTGCTTAAAATTCTGCTGCTAAGGGCCTGTTATAAGGCACACCTACAACTTGCACAGTCTTATCAAGCTCAGGAACCCACTCCCTGCACCTCAGCCCACTGGAGGACCAGCAGGCACCTTTGTCTAAAGCAAGAGTTGCACTTCTCCAGGACATGTGATGTGTGCTGGACACACAGCAACTCTTTGTGCCAGCTTTCTGAATGTCGGGATATCTGGACAAAAGCACAAGGCAGAAGGCACCCAGATAGCAGCTGAACCCTCTAGTTTATTCCCCAACCTGCCTTCCTCTCTGCTCTGAAGCATCTCCAGAGCATCCAGCACCCTATTCCAGAAGGCCCCCGCTCCATTTACTGGTTTTCAGGTAGCAGGCTCTGGCACAGAGGCTGGATATGCTTTGAATCCAGGAGAAAACCATGCTAAAACCACCAAATATGGTACCCATTGTCACTGCTCACCACCCCACCAGGCATGGGAGCAGCAGGACCACCTGGCAGTCAATGTGATGGTGGCCATCAAGCCACCATGGCTGGCTCTGCATTTGTGCTTCAGCAAGCAACAGGCCTTTCACACATTCAAGTCTACCAGGAGGGTGCATATTCCCATATTTATTTGCTATTTATGAAGACAAGATCAACTTCCTGGAGTGAGAAGCTCAAAACAGCTTGGTTTCTCTCAAGTCAAGAGGGAAGAAAAATAACTATGTGATAGTAGGAGTAATGAATTGACTAATTCTGCAATGTTTTTTTCAGAAGGGTTTGAGGGTGGAGGAAAAGGGTTAGTAAAAAGGATCTCCTTTAGTCTGTAAGATACTTTCCTCTAGGATGTGATCTGCATTTAGACTTGAATCAATAGCAGGAAATGCCACTCTTGCAGTGCAAAATGGCACAGCTGGAGGACCAGGCAGATGAGGATGTGGATAAAGGTCCATCCAGGGAGTCGGTGAGGCAGGCAGCCCCATGCATTAAGACCACTCCTAAAAAAAATAAAAACAAAACAAAAGTAGTTGTCATAGAGGACTCCCTTCTGAGAGGAACAGAAGGCCCAATATGCCGGCCGGACCCATCCCACAGTGAAGTGCTTCCTCCCTGGGATCTGGGTCAGAGATGCAACCAGGAAGCTCCTGGGTCTGGTATGACACTCTGATTACTATCCAACACTGGTCGTGCAAGTGAGCAGTGATGAAATTGCCAAGGGAAGTCCTAAGGTGATAAAAAGCGCCTTCCGGACGCTAGGGCGAATGATGAATGGATCAGGAGCACAGGTGGTGTTTTCTTCAATTCTTTCAGTGGCAAGGAATGCTGAAAGGAACAAGAGAGCACATCTGATCAACACATGGCTCAGAAGCTGGTGCCATCAGCTGAATTTTGGGTTCTTTGATCATGGGGATATTTACGTGGTGCTGGCCTGCTGGCCAAAGATGGATTGGAACTATCCATAAAGGGCAGGAGGATTCTTGGCCAGGAGTTGGCAGGGCTTATGGAGAGGGCTTTAAACTAGGCTTGAAGGAGAAGGGGATGAAACCATTCCCCCTTGGAGATGAGCCTAAGGGCAGCATGCCAATGTTGGGGGTGAAACCAATAGCCCAGCTCAGGTGCGTGTACACCAATGCACACAGCATGGGCAACAAACAGGAGGAGGTGGGACACATTGTGCAGCAGGACAGCTATGACATAGTGGCTGTCACAGAAATGTGGTGGGATAATTTTCATGACTGGAATGCTGCTCTTCAGAAATGATAGACAGGGACGGAAAGGTGGTGGGGTGGCTCTCTATATGTTAGGAAATGTTTTGATTGTATAGAGCTTGATGACAGTGATGATAAAATCGAGTGTTTATGGGCAAGGATGAGGGGGAAGGTGAATAAAGCAGATATCCTGTTGAGAGTCTACTACAGACCACCCAACCAGGATGAAGATGCAGGTGAACCATTCTACAAGCGACCGGCAGAGGTGTCACAATCACCAGCCCTTGTTCTGGTGGCAGACTTCAACCTACTGGACGTCTGCTGGACGTATAACACAGCAGAGAGGAAACAGTCCAAGAGGTTCCTGGAGTGTGTGGAAGACAACTTCCTGACTCAGCTAGTAAGTGAGCGCACCAGGGGAGGCATCTCACTAGACTTGTTCACAAATAGAGAAGGACTGGTGGGTGATGTGCTGGTCGGAGGCTGTCTTGGGCTTAGTGGCCTTGAAACGATAGAGTACTTGATTCTTGGTGAAGTAAGGGGGAGTGGGGGTCAGCAGAAACTCCACCGTGGACTTCTAGAGGGCAGACTTCAGCCTGTTCAGGACATTAGTTGAGAGAGTCCCTCGGGAGACAGTTCTGAAAGACAAAGGAGTCCAGGAAGGCTGGATGGTACTCAAGGAGGAAATCTTAAAAGTGCAGGAGTAGGTTGTCCCCATGTGCTATACGATGAAATGGTGTAGAAGACAACTGGCCTGGCTGAACAGGGAGCTTTTGCTGGGACTCAGAAAAAAAGGGAGTTTATCTTCTTTGAAAGAAGGGGCAAACATCACAGGATGAGTACAGTGATCTCATTAGGTCATGAAGAGAAAAAATTAGAAAGGCAAAAGCCCAGCTGTAGATCAATCTAGCCACTGTCACAAGGGACAACAAAAAAAGTTTTTACAAATACATTAACAATGAAAAGAGAGCCAGGGAGGATCTCCATCCTTTATTGGATACTGGGGGGGAACATTGCAACCAAGGATGAGGAAAAGGCTGAGACATTTAATGCCACCTTCGCTTCTGTCTTTAATAGTCACACCAGCTACCCCCAGGGTATTCAGCCCCCTGAGCTGGACGATAAGGACTGAGAGCAGAACAAACCCCCATAATCCAGGAGGAAGCAGTTAGTGACCTGCTACAGCACCTGAACACTCACAAGTCCATGGGGCTGGATGGGGTCCACCCTAGAGTATTGAGGGAGCTGGTAGAGGAACTCGCCAAGCCTCTCTCCATCATTTATTAGCAGTCCTGATTAAAAAGAGAGGTCCTAGATGACTGGAGGCTCATCAATGTGACACCCATCTACAAGAAGGTCCAGAAGGAGGATCTGGGAAACTATAGGCCCGTCAGCCTGACCTAGGTAGTCAGAAAACTTATGGGAAGATTCATCTTGAGTGAGCTCACATGGCAAACACAGGACAGACAAGGGATTGGCCCCTGCCAGCACAAGTTCAGGAAAGACAGGTCCTGCTTGACCAGCTTGATCTCCTTCTGTGACCAGGTGACCCACCTAGTGAATGAGGGAGAGTCTGTGGATGTTGTTTACCTGGACTTCAGTAAAGCCTTTGACACTATCTCCCAGAGCATTCTCCTAGAGAAGATGGTGGCTCATGGCTTAGGCAGGTGTACTCTTTGCCGGGTTAAAATCTGGCTGGATGGCCAAGCCCAGAGGGTTGTGGTGAACAGAGTTAAATCCAGTTGGCAACTGGTCACCAGTGATGCTCCCCAGGGATCAATGCTGGGGCTGGTCTTGTTCAACATCTTTATCAATGATTTGTATGAGGGGGTCTGAGTGCTTCCTCAGCGAGTTTGCAGACGACATCAAATTGGGTGGGAGTGTTGATCTGCTTGAGGGTAGGAAAGCTCTGCAGAGGGGTCTGGACAGGTTGGATCAATGGGCCAAGGCCAATGTTATGAGGTTTAACAAGGCCAAGTGCTGGGTCCTGCATTTCGGCCACAACAACCCCAGGCAACACTACAGGCCTGGGGAAGAGTGGCTGGAAAGCTGCCTGGCAGAAAATGCCCAGTGATGCTGGTGGACACCTGGCTGAACATGAGCCAGCAGTGTGCCCAGGTGGCCAGGAAGGCCAACAGCATCCTGCCCTGTATCAGAAATAGTGTGGCCAGCAGGAGTGAAGTGGTCACGCCTCTGTGCTCAGCATTGGTGAGGCTTCACCTCCAGTACTGTGTTCAGTTCTGGGCCTTTCACCACAAGGCAGACAGGGAGTTGCTGGAGTGAGTTCAGAGAAGGGAAACCAAGCTGGTGAAGGGTCTAGAGAACAAGTCCTGTGAGGAGCAGCTGAGGGAATTGGGATTGTTTAATTTGGAGAAGAAAAGGCTGAGGGGAGACCTTATCACTCTCTATGATTGCCTAAAAGGAGGTTGTGGTAGGTGGGTGCAGCCTCTTCTCTCCAGTGAACAACAACAGGATGAGAGAAAATAGCTTGAAGTTACACAAGAGGAGGTTCAAATTAGATATTAGGAAGAATTTCTTTACTGAAAGAGTAGTCAAGGGCTGGAATGGCCTGCCCAGGGGACGTGGTAGTCACCATCCATGGAGGTATTAAAAAAATATGTGTACATGAGGCACTTTAGGACATGCTCCGGTGGGATGGTGAGGTGGGTTTAGTGGTTTTTTTGGGATTGGGATTGCACAAGGTGATCTTAGAGGTCTTTTTCAACTGTGACAATTCTGTGATTCTGTGAACTTTGTGGCCAGCAAACTGGCCTCTGTAGTCCTGCAAAACAGCTATCACATCAAGTTATTTGAAGGGTCAGTTCCCCTGGGATACCTGTAGCTCTATGGGTACAGCCAGTCTCTGGTCATAACTCTGCCACCAGGCCTGGGCTACATTGCTGAGACTCTGTGAAAATCAGCCTTGAGCCAGACTCTATGCACAAATGCAGTCTTCCCTGCCTTACAGACTTGGTTTTATTACTTTATATGTCGACAAAAATGAGTCCATTGTTCAACAGAAACAGACTGCCTGAGGCAGAAATGCACCAGCTTCTCTGTTAATCATAGAACAGGGGGCTGGAAATGCCACATTTCACTTCTGATGCTCATTTCAGCTGCAGCTTTAAGCTAAATGAAATAACCTCTTCAGCCATTACCTGCTGCATACAAAAGCAATCTGTTTGACAGGCAAAAATACTACACATTTGTATCATAGCTGCACAAAGACTGTCTTTATGAAAGTACCACTGAACATCAAATACGACTGTTCACTCCTAGGAGACTTAGTATGCTGCTGACGCCTTATGAGATCATTGTGTCAGTCGGCATAGAGGCAAGACACTTTATATTCACACGCAGTCATCATTGATCATGTGCTACACAACTCTGCTTCATTATTGTCATAATTGCAGAAGGGTGCCAGAAACACATCAGCATTTTAAGCCTGTGCTGTTCTAGTATCTGAAAGCAAGAGAGGGTTCCCAGTCCATACCACTAGGGTTAGTCATGTTGTAATCACAGAACAAGGCTTCTTCTAACATCTATTAGGTCCTTCTCCATTCCCGATACACTGCCTGCTTTAGACAAATGGACTGCCTAGGTCCCACAGCATCGGCAGGGTTCCTTCACAGTAGGGAAATTCACCAGCAGCAGTTTCTAGCATAAACTTTATCTCAAATAAAGTCTGTGGCTGCAGACACCCCCAAACTTGGGGAAGGTCCAGATCTCTCTGCTCCAGCTCTGGGTCTCTCCCTGCTCAGCCAATAGACCTACAGCAACAAGTCATCCTTATCCTACAAGTCATCTGCAGGACTTCGCGTATAATTGAATGCTCCAAGACATGGGGAGCCCAAATGTGAAGGTCTGAGTGATCTCTAACCAGGAGAACAATAGTTGCAAGTTCTCATCTTGCTACTCAGCTGTGGGGTGGGCCACAAGCCCTGCTGGCTTGCTTTCCTCCTTTGCCAGCCACATAATCAAACACTAAAACAGATCTTGCCAAAAGCCCCATATAATTCAAGGGAAATGGGCTAATTCTAGAGAGTTAGGCTTGAGGAACACCTCAGAGTTCTCAGCTTCTCTCTATGCAAAAATCTTAGGGTTTCACCTTTGTGTTACACTTCCTTATTACCCAACGTGTTGCAAAAGGACCCAGAAGGCAGTGAAACTGGGCTGAAAGGAGGCAACGTTCAAAAGTATGTGCCTTGCCTTGGTCAGATTTTGTGGGGCTGACAGTGAAGAAAGAAGAATCTCTGAATTCTCCCTCAGTGGGAAGTTACTGAGACGACCAAAAAGGCTCGATGAATAAAACATTGTTTAAGCTTTTAAATCTAGAAAAAAAAACCCTCTGACATTTTTTTTGAGCTTTCCTTTGCTTACTGAGAGGTGAAGTGAAACTGGATACTAGCCCCGTGGCTCATGATTTATTTAATTTTAAGCTGCCGGCTTTTTATATTGGAAAAACATTTTACCTATCTGGTCCACCTACAGAAAAGAAGAGGCTTGTTAAATTCAAGGCTTCTTGCAAAACTTTATTTTTGTATTTGTACACAATTGTATATAAAACTTCATATATAAAAATACATGCACATATAAATTTACATATAATCATATGTATGTGCAAGTAGAAAAATAATTATGCATATTGACAGAGTCCCCTAACTGCTTCATAGCTTCTCCATATTTTCTCCTTTCCACAGGATTAAGGGGTCACTTTTGAACATGTTACTGCATTTTACATATGTACTATAACAGTCCTCCTATTGTCTCAGCACTGCCCCAGTATTCTCGTATCAGAGAAAGGAAGTTACCATGGAACACGCAAAAATACACTCTTCTAGGTAACAGGTAAACCTTGAAAGACAGCTACTCATCAGGCAGTAAGGCTAGGGGGAAGACTAGCAGAATTTTACATTCATTTGAGCTAACTGCCACCCTGTGAAGCAGACCTAAGTTTAACAGGCCCACAGGATGCAAAGCCTAAGTAAAGAACAATAACTTATTTCATGTCAAAGGCCAGTGAAGAGATTTCTTTTGACAGTTCCTTTTTCATGCTCCCAGTGAGCTTACTGGCTTCCTGACCAGGCACATGAGCCTGACCTCTCCCATTCACCCGCAAGCTGGCCACATATAAAATGGCCATTCATTCCAGCTGGAACATGGGTTTGGCTGAGGCCCTTCCTTCCTGTTAAAAACAGGGATAATGACCTGGGGGTGGTGGGAATGACAGTGGTGGTGTGTGGAGGGATGAGGCAGAAACAAACAGCAATCCATAAACTTCCACTGCAAGTTGTCTGCTTTGCATCTCTTAGTTGATCATCTACCGACATTTTGGTAAAAACACTTCAGAGCTGATTAAGATCAAGAAGAGGAAGCATGTTCTCCTCAGACCATGAATGACAGTTCAGTAACAGCCCACTCTTGATCTGACAAGAATTTAAGAAATAAAGCATTCCAAACGCTGTGTTGAGTGAGTACTACAAATACCACTTTTTTTTTTTTTTCTACACTGTCTCTTAGTTTACAGGAATAAGCTGATTAGTTATTTTAACCTACATTAAGTGTGAAGACAATCATCACAAACCTCTTCCGCTGAAAAGCCTAGTTAAGACGCTCTTCTTTCCATAGAAAGAAAGACTGCAGGGCTTCAACATAGTTAGAACATTTAGAAGATACTGACCTAAAAGTGCTTTTAAAAAGGAAACACTCTGGTCACAACCTTCAAAATTATGTAGCCGAACACTGACAAAGCCTTAGGATCCATGAGACTGACTGGTTTGCTTGTAGTTGAGCAAGATAGATTGGGAAGCAAAACAGGACACCAGTCTACATGTAGACTTATAATTGAAAGCAGAGCCAGCTGTCAATAGACACTGCTATGAAAAAGGAAACATTTACAGCAAAGATCTGCAATATAGTCATTGGCAACTCTGTACCTGAAATGGGTACCCAGACTGAAGTGCTTCATTAAAGATTGCTTTCTTACTTGAAAGATTTTACAGTTCTAAGGACCAGACTAATAAGCAGTAAAAGCAGAAGATGGGCATAATTCACTTTTTCTCAACTGACTGCTTGCAATAGAAATTTATCTGTGCAATGCAGAAGAGGCAACAACCTTTAAACCAGTCTAACTTTAAATGCTCAGTATCTAGCAGCTACACAAAGCCAGTGAGGTTTTGGGAATTGTGTATTGTTTTGGGTTGATTCATTGCCTTTGTTGTTTTTTGTTTTTGTTTTTTTTTGTTGTTAAAAGCACATTGCAGATCACCAATTTGAGTTACAGTGCAGTTCTACAACTCTAAGGCAGGAATCATACGTGCCTTCTCCAAAACCAAGATGACGGTGGACATGACTCTCCTAGTGGATGTTCTGATCTAGCCAGATAGGCAGCACTTGCTGTTATAGGGCAGCTTTGTCATGGAATTTTCAGTTTAAGAGCTAAGAAAATACTTCTATTTAAATTTACACATTTACTTTGAATACACAAGTAGTAAGCCCATGAAATATAATCTGTCAGAAACTTCAGTCTCTGCATTATCAAACTCAAAAACTGAATTGTTTGAAATTACTGCCATTCTATACACTGCCGTCCTCTCTTCCAAGCGTTACCATTTGGACAACTCCAAAGAGTATTTAAGCTGAAATCACACAGAATCACAGAATGTTAGGAGCTGGAAGGGACCTCAAAAGATCATCGAGTCCGACCCCCCTGCCAGAGCAGGAACCTAGAGTAGATCACACAGGAATGCATGCAGGTGGGTTTTGAATGTCTCCAGAGAAGGAGACTCCACAGCCTCTCTGGCCAGCCTATTCCAGTGCTATGTCATCCTCACTATGAAAAAGTGTTTCCTCGTGTTTAAATGGAACCCCCTGTGCTCGAGTTTGCACCCATTGCCCCTTGTCCCGTCATTGGGTGCCACCAAGAAGAGCCTGGCTCCGTCCTCCTGACACTCGCCCTTTCCATATTTATAAACATTCATGAGGTCACCCCTCAATCTCCTCTTCTCCAATCACTTTGCATGACTGTAAAAAGTTATCTATTGCCATACAAACTTTACATTTTCTTAGCCTCAATAGCCAGAATGAGTGTCACAGCTGTTGGGGGACCAGTTCAACTCAAGAATAGATGGAACTCAAACCCATCGTGAAATTAGATGACCAAAAATTACATGTGAGGATTAAAAGAATCCTGTAAGATGAACAAAACGGCATTCAGAAGTGATATATGAAAGCAGGTGGCTAGAAGACGACAAACGTTTCCTGCCTACAAAACCGACTGAGAGGAAACACAGGTAGTCAGCAGTCAGTATCAGGAGACAAGAAAGGGTGGCAATGAAAGAAATTCAAGAGGGCAAGATTTCATTTGAAAGCACAGCTTAAAATTAAAACATTGCTTAATACTAGGCAGGAAAATAACAACGGGAAAGGGGATTTTGGTATTGCGCTGTGTGGCTGCAAACGTTATCGGGCTGAAAAGACACTCTGGAATACTTAAGTTTCTGCAACTGGTTTTCAAGTGATTCCAGTGGCGTTTGTTTCTGCAATGCCTCCGAGATTGCAGTAACTACTACACACACAGCCTCACAAAGTTGTGCATGAAAATCTTAAGTGTTAGGGAAGAGATAAGAAAAAGCCAAGTCAGATGACAGTGGAAGCACAGAGTGCCTTCTTGGTAGAGTACCTCAAAGCAAAGTATCAACACTGCTACTCAATTCCAACATGTTTTGTGGCAAAGATACTCATCTCTAAAGTCTGAATTTAGGCTGACTAGTTATAATAGAAAACTATCTGTTCAGTTCTATCTATTCTGTTCTGAGGTTTGTTTTTTTTTAATACACTGAAGTTATTCTAAAAAACTAAGGACAACTCAGAATCAGAATTCGGCACGTGTGAGTTAATTTCAACAAAATACAGCTTCCAACCAGACGTTTCCCGGTGTAAAAAACTCAAAGGCACATCTATTTATTGCTATGAAGATTAATTAGAAATCAAATCTATCAAAACTGCCATAAATACTTAAAGCTGTCATGTTACAGTATCATTGAATAAAGGGAAAAAACCACCATGTATTCCAAACATTGTATTCAAAATTTATTTTTAAATAAAAGAAAAAACCAAGACAATTATTTTAAATAAACATGGTATGTTCTACACATCTGTAGATCAACACGACTTTACATTAGGCATTTTTAACTTTTAGAAGTTCTGTTGCAGCATTTTCTGCAACCTTTGACAGTGTTGGTTTCCATTTCATAACCAACCAAACAATAACCCAATGAAACTACTTGCTTAAGTGAAGTTTTATTTTTCATGACCAAAAATGGCTCTACTAATACAAAAGCATTTGTTAAACAATTATCCCCACCTCATATTTTTTTTAAATGAAGTCTGTTCAGCCTTTTTTTTTGGTTCTGTTCCATTGCCTGCATAGAAATCAGCATAAAGCTAAGTTGCAAGCTAAGCTTCACGTTAGCAGTGCAATGAATGGCATCAAGCTCGATGAAACAAACAGATACAAACATTGTCAGCAAAATTCAACTATACAAAAACAATATTTAATCCAGAATGTTTTTGTGGGTCACAACTAGACTAGCTTTCAGAGCGCAACCTTCCTCAGGAAAAGTGCTTCTTCCTGATTCACATGAAAGAACGAAGCGCAGCAAAAGCCTTTGTTCGTACAGAAATGCCAATTAAAAGAGTTCCATGGTATCGTAAGGCAAAAGCAGTACTGAGGTGGATGAAGCATTTTGGCCCAGAATATGTTTTATGACACATAAATACACAATACACTTGTGTAGCATATGACAGGTAAGTGAGGTGCTCAGTAAGGTAAAAGTGTCCATTTTTATAAATACATGTCATTATTGCTAATATGCTACACGTTATCATCCAACTTTCAAAACTGCTTTGATGGCATCTGCCTTGTAATTAGCAGCTTGCAGTCATGGTGACAATGGTATTCCACATGAAGTAAAGCAGCATAAATACAACTGTGAAAACAAAAGGCTTATGCAACTTCCCTCTCTAGCTTTGCTGTGTTTAATTAAAAAGTGTTCAAAAGAAAATAAGTCTAGTTCACCACAAATTAGGAAGCCTCACAATGAGGCTGGAAATCAAGCTACAGGGAGCAGAATGGGGGGAGGAAAAAACCCACAAAACTAAAAACCATACACCATGCATTATATTCTAGTCCTTTTAGTCATACCACGGGAATACAAAAGTCCAATTTGAAGGCTATACTAACAGTAGGAAGGAAAAAAGCCAAGAGTATACTTAGTCCGATATTTAAATTAAGATTACAATTTTAATTAGTAACAGCAAACTTCTCCGGCCTTTTAATATATTCACAATACCTACTGTATCTGAATACTTAATTATGACTAGTACAGGTATGTATGTTCATTTTAAAAAGATATTAAATACCTGCATCATGAAGTTACATTCTTAAGACATTGTGTAAGAAAATAGCTCATATGTGAAATGTTTCTGAAAGGTATTTCTGCTCCCTTCTACGCCCTACTATGTCCCACACATGCAGACAGACATTCAAAGCACCACCCATCAAAGCATTCACTCACAGGGAAAAAACACTCCTTTAAAAAAAAAAAAAAGATGGAAATATTGAAGGGGACCAGCTTGGCTAGTTACAGCACAGTGCTTAACAAGGTTCAAGACAGAACCAGATCAGAGTTGGCCAAAAGATGCCCACAACACACGTCAGATCAGCAGTTCCTTCCAACTCACTCTATCAAACTCAGTCCACTTTTGGTTCACTGCAATGACAGAAGTATTTAGTATATACACATAAACACAAGACTCCAGCTTTACTGTAGTTTGTTTTTGCAAAGGATTTTTACCTTTCCGTTCATTTTTTTTCCTGCAGCAACTACAAGAGGTAGGCATAAAACATTTAAGAGCTTCTTTCCCCAGGTCCTGTTACCGGCTCAATTTAGTGGGGTAAAACAGCAATCATCTGTCTTCTGATTTTACTAGATACAGTCTTGAACAATCCAGATGAAAAATAGCTATATGAACCCAGGATTTGCTAAGATAGCAGACCATAGAGTAAGAAGTTGTTCATATCCAGGAGGATATATTTGTTTGGTTTTGTTTTTTTATTGTTGTTGTTTGTTTTAAAGAGTTTACTGCAGAGGATTTGATAGAAAGTAGATGTCAAGACCAATTCTCTCCATTTCTATTTGTACACAGGAACAAGGCATCATTTGGCCAAGACTACAGGTGTATTTTCACAGATGCAAGTGCCATGCAAAAATAAATTAGAGAACAGATACCAAACCATACAAGTAATAAAACTACTGAAGGTAGATTTTCTTAAAAGTATTTATATAAACAATTTATAATACTTCCCCCTCCCCCCCTTTGACATTCACAGTTAAAAGTTGTGGCTATACATCAAGAATTTCTTCCGCAGTGCCTCCACAACGTAATCTGTAGCGTCCTGTCCTCCAGCTAATAGTGGGGTCCCACAAAGCAGATAGGAAAATATATATTGTCATGGATTCTCTGATGAACCAAGCCACCGCATAATCAAATTTTGAAAAACACAGAGCACCACCCTAGGAATATAAAAAAACACAGGTATTTAAACATGCTGACTATTCAAAGGAAAGTTTAAAGCAACTTAAAATATTTGTGTTGCAGATAAATCTATATAATAAACTTTAGGGTAGATTTATATATCAATAGCATATTTTTTCAAGAACATTCTCCTGTTCAAGACATAATTACGCATATTAAATATAAGGAGTTTGGCAGAATGACCCAAAAGGTTTGTACAGACTTGCATGCAAGAGCAAAAGGTAAGGAAAAAGTGTAACAATTTCACTTTTTGGAGTTTTGTAAAACCGTGTTCAAGCAGACACTGGATTTTGGCCACCCATCCCAGAAGAAGAGCAGCTAGACAGAACACTCCTGCACATTCCCAGAGGAGAGAAATTCAAATGAGCAAGCCTTTTGTCTATTGCATAAAAAAAGTAAGACTAAGAAAAAGCTTATAGCCTCTCTACATTTTCTGCTCCTTTGAGAATTTCCAGCTACAGGCAGAGCTAGAAATCAAAGAGCCTTCAGAAGACTGAGTACGCACAAAGCTTTTTTTACATGCTTACATGGCGAGAAGGGTGATCAGAAAGGTAACGACTATTAAACTGACCTTCTGTAGGGCTACAGAATCAATCGAAGGTCTTACACTCTTTAAAATTTTCAGTATGTATTGACTACCAAAAGAATATTTTTCAGTCTAATGAGAACCATTTCAATAAGTCTGAATTCACTAGTAATTCTGGATCAGATTTGGATGGAATATGGTCACAGCAGAAAGTAGTATCAATAATTCCTATAGCATTAGAAAAACAAATGCTCTTCTGATTTGTGAAATATTGCTGTATTAAAAGTTTTTGTGGAAGCCTCACTTCTAGTGGTCAGAGTATTTTATTTTTAGAAGCAGGCTTCAGCTGTCCTGTCACCACCCTCATCGTAAAAAAACCTCTTCCTTTTGTCTAGTCCAAATCTACCCTTTTAGTTTAAAACCATCGCCCTTTGTCCTGTCACAACAGGACCTGCTAAAAAGTATGTCCACATCTTTCTTATAGGCCCCCTTTAAGGACAGAAAGGCTGCAATAAGGTAACCCCAGAACATTCTCTTCTTCAGGCTAAACCCCAACTCTCAGCCTGTCCTCACAGCAGAGGGGTTCCAGCCCTTGGATCATTTCTGTGACCCTCTTCTGGACCTGCTCCAACAGATCCATATCTTTCCTGTACAGAGGACCCCAGAGTCGGACACAGTGCTGCAGGCAGGGTCTCACCAGAGCAGAGAAGAGGGGCAGAATCACTTCCTTTGACCTGCTGGCCACACTTCTTTTGATGCAGTCCAGGATGAGATCGGCCTTTTGGACTGTGAGCACACATTGCTGGCTCATGTCCAACTTGTCATCCACCAGCACCTCCAAGCCCTTATCCACAGGACTACTCTCAATCCACTCATCCAGGCCCAGCCTGTATCGACATTGGGGGCTGCCCCAATCCAGGTGCAGGACCTTGCATTTGGTCTTGTGGAATCTCATGAGATTCACAAGTCCACGTCTTGAAGTTGTCCAAGTCCCTCTGGATGGCACCCTGTCCTTCAGGCATGTCAACTGCACCACTCAACTTGGTGTCATCTGCAAGCATGCAATCCCACTGTCTACGTCACTGATGAAGTCATTAAACAGCATTGGCCCCACTGTGGACATCTGAGGCACAGCACTTACCACCGATCCCAATCTGGACATTAAGCTGTCGACCACCATCCTCTGAATGCAACCATCCAATCATTTCCTCATGCACTAAACAGTCCACCCATTAAATCCATTTTTCTCTAATTTAGAAAGAAGGATGTTGAGGGGAACCATGTCAAAGGCCTTGCAGAAGTCCAGATAGATGACATTCATTGCTCTACCCATGTCCACTGATGTATTCACTCTATCACAGAAACTCACTAGGTTGGTCAGGCAGGATTGGCACATGATGAAGCCGTGCTGGCTATCTTGGCACCCCTTTGTCCTTCATGTGCTTTATCAGAACTTCTAGGAGAATACGTTCCATGATGTTCCCAGGCACAGAAGTGAGTCTGACAGGTTAGTAGTTCCCAAAGTCCTCCTTTTTACCCTTTCTAAAAATGAGTGCAATGATTCCCTTCTTCCAGTCACCAGGGACTTTACCTGACCACCAAGACTGTAACTGTCACGGAGAGTGGCTTGGCAACTACATCAGCCAATTCCCTCGGTACTCTGGGATGCATATCCTCCTTAGGTATGTTCAAGTTCCTCAGGTGGTTATGAACCTGTTCTGCTCTTACAGTGGGAATGAATTCACCCCTGTGGTCCCCATCTTGTGGTACACTGACTCAGTAGGTGTGAGGAAAGAGGTTGCCAGTGAAGACTGAGGAAAAAAGTTGAGTACCTCAGCCTCCTCGTCATCTGTTATCAGTCTTGATCATCAAGAAGGAGGGTACGCTTTCTCTGATCTTCCTTTTCTGGCTGACACACCTGTAGAAGCCCTTCTTGTTATTCTTCACATCCCTTGCTAGGTTCAGCTCCAGCCATGCCTTGGCCTTCCTGACTCCATCCCTACACAATTAGCCAGTGTCTCTATATTCTTCCCAGGATACATGTCCCTGCTTCCACTGCCTGTGCAGTTCCTTCTTGCCCTTTAAGCTGACCAGCAGATTCTAACTCAGCCCTACTGGTCTCTTGCCTTCCTTGCCTGGTTTCTTAGACCTGGGGATCGAGAGCTCTTGTGCTCTATGGAAAGCGTCCTTAAAGATCTGCCAGCTCTGTTCTGCTCCCTTGACCCTGAGGACTGTTTCCCAGAGAGTCCTAGTGACTAAACTCCTTGAAGAGCTGGAAGTTTGCTTTCCTAAAATTCAAGGTCCTGACTTTACTCCTCACCTGACCCACATCCCTCAGGACTGTGAACTCCATCAGCGTGTGACCAGTGCAGTCCAGTCTGCCTCCAGTCTTGACATCACTGATTAGCTCACTTGCACTGGCGACCATCAGGTCCAGTATCACATCCCCTCTGGTAGGGCCATTGCCTGGTTTAAAAAGTTATCCTCCATGCATTCCAGGAGGAATAGAATTGCTTACATCTTGTCATGCTACTTTTCTAGCAAATGTTGAGGTGGCTCAAGTCCTCCAGCAGGATGAGAACCTGCGAGTCCAACACCAACTGTAGCTGGAGTAAGAATACTTTGTCATTAGGCTCCCCTTGATCAGGTAGCCTGTAATAGACACCAACCACAAGGTTTCTTTTGTTGCCTCGATCTCTAATGCTTACTCACAAGCTCTTGACCTGCTTGTGGCTATTTTTCAGAGACAGCTCTTCATACTCTACCCTTTTCTTGACATAGAGAGCAACACCTCCATCCCTCCTTCCTTGACTTTCCCTTCTGAAAAGCCTGTTGCCATCAATAGCTGCACTCCACTCATGGGATTTGTCCCACCAAGTTTGAGTATGGCAACCAGGTCACAGCTCTCTAGCAGCACAGTGGCTTCCAGTTCCTCCTGTTTGTTGCCCACGTGTGTGCATTGTCACAGAGGCACTTCAGCTGGGCTGTCACAACCACATCACTTTCTTAGAGGAACTCCTCTTGAATCCTTTGAGGTATTTCCCTGGTGCTTCCCTACTGGCTCCTATTACTTCACATACATACACACACACACACACACACACACACACACACACGTACCTCAACATAAGACAAAGTGACAGCTAAGACGGAAGAAAAAAAACCACAAACGAAATTCCATGCTGCTGTTCTTGTACAGATAAAAAAAAAAATCATCTTAACATTTCCGGACAGGCCTAGGTAGAACAGATTGAAAATGTGAAGATTAATGGGACAGATACGCAAACTTTCAGAGCCTAGGCAGAAGGAAATGCATATAGAAAACAAGATTACACCCAAGCACACTTACTCCTTTTTGTGCTACTATAACTGAAGCTAGAAGACTTTGAGTAGTAACAGGATTTGACTTCACATCAAGGAAATGACAAGATAATTATTCTGTTGTTATAATTAGGCTTAGTTTTTTGCTGAAATAGATGGTACGAGTAACTTTAATAACTTCCAGAGAAAATGATGCTACATACCTGAACACCTTTTAGTTGAATGTAGTCAAATATAAACCATGCCAAGCAGTGACACATGAAAAATACCATTATATCCCATTTAAACACATGATGAGCTGCCCATCCAATAACCAGACTGGCAACAAAGCACTCTGAGATTGGCTCACAAATTATTGTGGCAGGTAGCATATTAATTCGCAGTTTGGCCCACCTAGAAAGAGACAAACAAATCGTTACTATACATTAGAGTAATGCATAGGGCTCCCCAGTTCAAGAGTGATAGAGAGCTACTGGAGAGTCCAGCGGAGGACAAAGATGACTAGGGGACTGGAGCACCTCTCCTACAAAGAAAGGCTGAGCGAGCTGGGATTCTCTAGTCTGGAGAAGAGAAGACTGAGGGGAGACCTTATTAATGTTTACAAGTATCTTAAGGGTAGGTGCAAGGAGGATGGGACCAGACTCTTCTCAGTGGCTCCTAGTGAAAGGACAAGGGGCAATGAGCACAAGCTGCAGCAGAGGAAGTTCCGTTCAAATATGAGAAAAAAATTCTTCACCATGAGGGTCACAAAGCACTGGAACGGGCTGCCTAGGAAGGTTGTGGAGTCCCCTTCTCTGGAGGTATTCAAAACCCACCTGGATGCAGTCCTGTGTCATGTATTCTAGGCCATCCCGCTCTAGCAAGGGAGTTGGACTAGATGATCTCTAGAGGTCCTTTCCAACTCTTGACAATTCTGTGATTATTCTTTACATCCTCCTTCCCTACCTCATCAAGTGAGTCATCATGGTCTTTTCTGACAATTTTAGTTCAATCTCATTTAATTTACACCTCCAAACAAAATGCTGCAATAATTCTCACTTTCAAAGATACTGCGCATAACATTTAACAGGCAGTAAGGGTATTTTCTATAACTTAATCAGTCACACTTCAGTGGAAAGAGTGCATCGCCGCCTGCACTAAGTAGTCATCCATTAGGCTGTACATTGAAACTTCAGCATTCTGGGCATTAGATCAAATTATCTTGGAAAATGCATACCCTCTCACACCTCAAAAGCAGGTGACAGTGGTTGAGTGGGAAAGGAAGTAAAAGATTAAAATTTTACCTGATCATTCTGGACTGAAATTGAGAAATAGAATATGAACCGGAGTTCTGCATTGCAACTTGTGTGGCCATCGCGAATTTCCAGCCCCTAAAAAAAACACATTTATTATTATAAAAACCATGCAAATAAGAGATGCACATAACTAATTAGAGAACAAACACCCACTAATTTTATTTGGCTTGAAAAGTTTCTTTGGCATATATGTCATTATTACAATAGATATAAGCAAAAAAAATAGTGTATCTCATCAGGTCTTGCCATTGAAAAAGCAGATACCACTCGAATAGTACTCAAACCAAGTTCTTGAACTTTATTCTAAAGGAATTGACAATGATATGGCTTAATTATTTCTAAAATACTATATTTATAAGAAAAAGGACGTCATAGGCATGTTTGCTGTATATATGTGAAGCTGACCTGAAC